>JAKWJA010000600.1:0-120702 GCA_027704765.1 Solanum habrochaites
AAACGAGCCCCGAACGCGCATAACCCTCCATTTCGACGATTTTGGGTGTGCGATAGCAAACCATTTTTTGGGTGATTCGGATTTCGATGTCAACATGCGAAATTTTTGTTGTGGAAGTCCTCAAGACTTGTTTATGCATCCTATAGGCCCGCACGGCCGTCTGACCCATTGGAAGGTCAACAAGCCTCGAAGCGAGCGGACCCCTCATTTCGAGTTAGTTTTGTGGCTATAGCAAACCATTTTTTGGTGATTCGGATTACGACGTCAAAAATTCCAAATTGTTTTGTGGACGTCCGTCTAGCCCTTGTCTATAGGCATCCGGTTGGCCATCACTCCCCGTTCGGCCCATTGGAGTCAAACGAACCCGAAGCGAGCATGACCCCTATTTCAACGATTTTGTGTGCTATAGCAACCATTTTTTGAGTGATTCCGGATTCCGACTCAAATTCCAATTTTTTTTGTGGACGTCCGTCAAGCCCTTGTCCTATAGGCATCCCGTTTTGGCCATCATGTCCCCGTTCAAAACCCATTTGGAAGTCACACACGCCCCGTAACGAGCATCACCTCATTTCATTCAACGATTTTCGTTGTGCTATATCCACCATTTTTTTGGGTGATCCGTATTCCGACGTCCAAATGCCAAATGTTTTTTGTTGAAGTCCCCGTCAAGACCTTGTCTATGCATCCGGGGGGACTCACTCCCTTCCGCCCATTTGGAAGGTCACTACGAGCCCCCGACAGCGGAGCATCCCACTCATTTCTACATTTTCGAGAAAAGAAAAAAAAAAGAACTGTGCTATAGAAAAGGACGCATTTTTTTGGGTGATTCCGGATTCTACGTCAAAATGCCAAATATTTTTGTAGACGTCCGTCAAGACCTTGTCTTGAATCCGGTTGGCCATCACGGCCCGT
Source organism: Solanum habrochaites (assembly GCA_027704765.1). Taxonomy (NCBI): domain Eukaryota; kingdom Viridiplantae; phylum Streptophyta; class Magnoliopsida; order Solanales; family Solanaceae; genus Solanum; species Solanum habrochaites. The sequence continues at coordinate 913 of JAKWJA010000600.1, forward strand.
TCGACCCAATTAGGAAGTCAAAGATGAGCCCGATGCGAAAAAAAGCATACCCCTCATTTCGACGAGTATCGTTTAACTATAGAAAATCAGTTTTTAAGTGATCCGATTCCTGAGACGTCAAAAATGCCGCCACATTTTCTTGTTGCTTCCATAAGACCGTCTTGCATTCCGATTGGCACTCCCGGCCCATCCGCCCATTTTTTGAGGTCAAAGCGAGCCCCGAAGCGAGCATCCCCGTATTTCAACCGATTTTCTGTGCTATAGCAAACCATTTTTGGTGACCGCATTCCCCACGTAAAACGCAATTGTTTTTGTGACGTCCGTCAATACCTTGTCTATGCATACGGTTGGTCCGGCACGGCCCGTCCGACACATTTGGAGGGTCAAACGAGACCCCGGGAAAAAGGAGCATACCCCATTTCGCGATTTTCGGTGTGCTATAGCAAACCATTTTTTTGGGTGAGTTCGATTTCCGACTTCAAAAATTCCAACCTTTTTTTTGTGGACGTACGTCAAGAGCTGTCTATGCATCCGATTGGACTCACGCCCTTCGACGCCAGTTGGAAGGTCAAACGATCCCCGAAGCCAGCATACACCCGTTCATTTCATTCAACGATTTCGTGTGCTATAAGCAAACCATTTTTGAGGGTGATCTGATTCGCGTATGGCAAAATGCCAATTTTTTTGTGGAAGTCCGTCAAACCTTGTCTCTGCATCCGTTGGCCCTCACCGGCCTTTCCCTACGTCCGGACCCATTGGAATGTCAAAGCAAGCCCGAAGCGATCGTACACCTCAATTTCTATTATTTTTCGTGTTCAATATCAAACCAGTTTGGTGATCGGATTCTGACAAGTCAAAAATTCAAATTGTTTTGTGGATGTCCGTATAGGGCCCCATGTCTATAGTCATCTGGTGTGGCCATCACTCCCGTTCGAGCCCATTGGAAGGTCACCAGCCCCTAAGCGAGCATACCCCTCATTTCCACGATTGTGTGTGCTTATAGCAAACCAGTTTTTGGGTGATTCGGATTCCGCGTCAAAAATGCAAGATGTTTTTTTGTGGAAATCCGTCAAGACCTTGTCTATGCATCCGGTGGGACTCACGTCCCGTCCGTACCATTGGATGGTCAAACGATCCCCGAAGCGCAGCATACCCCTTATTTCGACTATTTTCCTGGCTATAATCAAATAATTTTTTTGGGTACTCCAGATTCCTCCGACTTCAAAAAATTCCAATTTTTTGGTGGACGTCCCGTCAGCCCTTGTCTCTAGCGATCCGGTTGGCCATCACGTTCCCGTTCAACACATTTGGAAGGTCAAACCAGCCCCGAAGCGAGCATACCCCTCAGTTCAACGATTTTCGTGTGCTATAGATCAAACCATGTTTGGGTGATCCATATGCGACGTCAAAAATCCAATGTTTTTTGTGGAAGCCTGTCAAGACCCTTGTCTATGCATCCGTTTGGACTCACTCCGTCCGACCCAGTGGACGGTCAAACTAGTCACCGAAAGCGATCATAACCCTCATTTCGAACGATTTTTCCTGTGCTTAGCAAACCATTTTTTGGTGTGATCCATATTCCCGATGTCAAAAAATGCCAATGTTTTTGTGGACGTCCGTCAGACCTTGTCTATGCAGCCGGTTGTACATCACGGCCCGTTCTACCCATTAGGAAAGTCAAATGCACAACTCAGATGCGGCCATACCTCATTTCGATGATTTCGTGTGCTATAGAAAACCATTTTTTGGGTGTATCCGTAGTTCCGACATCAAAATTGCCAATTTTCTGGGTGGACTTTCCGTCAAAAAGACCTTGTCCGATTCATACGTGTTTTCCCTCACTCCCGTCCAACCCGTTGGAAGGTCAAACGGCCCCGAATCGAGCATACCCCTCCTTTCGACATTTTCATCGACTATATAACATCATTTTTTGGGTGATCCGATTCTCTGACGGTCAAAAATGGCCAATTTTCTTGTTGATGTCCATCAAGAGACCCTTGTCTATTGCATCTGATGGCCTCACTCACCGTCGCACCCGTTTGAAGGTCAAACTCGAGCCCCGAATCGAGCAGACCCCTCATTTTCGAAGTATTTTCCTGTGCTATGCAAACCATTTTGGGGGGTTGATCCGGATTCCTACGTCAAAAATGCCAAATTTTTTTGTGACGTCCTGTCAAGACCTGTCTATGCAGACGGTTGTCCCTCACGGGGCCCGTCCGACCATTTGGAGGGTCAAACAAGCCCCGAAGCGAGCATACCCCTCATTTCGATGATTTTGGTGTGCTATAGCAAAAACATTTTTTTTAGTGTGATCACGATTTTTGGCGATGTCAAAATGCCAAATTTTTTTTGTAGAATTCCCGTCAAGACCTGTCCTATGCCTTGTTGGCCCTCACGCCGTCCCCCCATTTGGAAGGTCAAACAAGCCTCGAAGTGAGCGAACCCCTCATTTCGATGATTTTCGTGTGCTATAGCAAATCATTTTTTGGGTGATCCGGATTCCGACGTAAAAAATTCTAAATTTTTTTGTGGACGTCCGTCAAGCCCTAGTCTATAGGCATCCGGTTGGCCATCACGTCCCGTTCGACCCATTTGGAAGGTCAAACGAGCCCCGAAGCGAGCATACCCCTCATTTCAACGATTTTCGTGTGCTATAGCAAACCATTTTTAGGGATTCCAGATGTGGGGCGATGTCAACAATGCCAAATTTTTTTTTAAAGTCCGTCAAGACCTTGTCTATGCATCCTGTGTCCCTGCACTCCCGTCCGACCCATTTGGAAGTCAAATAAGCTCGAAGCGAGCTAACCCTCATTTCGATGATTTTCGTGGGCTAAGCAAATCATTTTTTTGGTGATCCGAATTTCCGCGTAAAAAATTTTCCAAATTTTTTTGTGGACGTCCGTTAGGCCCTAGTCTATCGGCAATCCTGTTGGCCACACGTCCCGTTCGCCCATTGGAAGTCAACGAGCCCGAAGCGGCATACCCCTCATTTCACGATTTTCGTGTCTATAGCAAACCATTTTTTGGTGATTCGGATTTTGACCGTCAAAAATTCCAAATTTTTTTTGTGGAACGTCCCTCAGCCTTTTCTATATGCATCCGATTGGCCACTCACGTCCCCGTCAATCAAACCCTTTTGTAAGGTCAACGAGCCTCGAAGCCGAGCAACCCCTCATTTCCATTCAAACGATTTTCGTGTGCTTATCAAACCATATTTTTGGGTGATCCCCGGATTCCGACGTCAAAGACTGCCAATGTTTTTGTGGACGCCGTGCAAGACCTTGTGCTTGTTCCAGTTGGCATCACGGCCTGTTGAGACCCTATTGGAAGGTCAAATGTAAGCCCCGATGCGAGCAACTACCCCTCATTTCAACAATTTAATTTTTAAGAGCATTGAACGATGTTGCGTGTGCTATAGAAAACATTTTTTGATGATCCGGATTCCGACATCAAAATTGCCAAATTTTTTGGTGGACTCCCGTCTAGACCTTGTCTATGCTTCCTACGGTTTGCCTCACGTGCCCGTCCACCATTTGGAAGGTCAAACAAGCCTTGAATCGCGCATACCCCTCATTCAGATGATTTGCCGTGTACTATATAAATCAGTTTTTGGGTGATCCCGGATCTGACGTCAAAAATGCCAAAATTTTCTTGTTGACGTCTTCAAGAGATAATGTGAACCTTGTCTATGCTCCGGTTGGCACTCTCCGGCCCGTCCGACCCATTTTAGGTCATAACGAGCCCCGAAGCGAGCATCCACTCATTTCGACGATTTTCCTGTGCTTATAGCAAACCATTTTTGTTGGTTGATCCGGATTCGAAAAGAGCGACGTCAAAATGCCAAATTTTTGATTTGTGGACGTCCGTCATGGACCTTGTCTATGCTCCGTTGTCCATCAGGTCCCGTTCGAAAGCCCATTTGGAATGTCAACGAGCCCCGAACTAGTCATACCCCCTCTTTCAAACATTTCGTGTGCTATAGCAAACCATTTTTAGGGTGATCCAGATTTCGATGTCAAAATGCCAAATTTTTTTTCTGGTGAAGTCCGTCAAGACTTGTCTATGATTCATCCGGTTGGCCCTCACGGCCTGTCCGACCCATTTGGAAGGTCAACACGCCGTGAAGCGAGCGAACCCCTCATTCGATGATTTTCGGTGCTCTAGCAAACACTTTTTTTGGGTGACCGGATTTCGACGTCAAATTCCAATGTTTTGTGAACGGTCCGTCAAGCCCTAGTCCTATATGCAGTCCGGTTGGCCATCACGTCCTGTTCGACCCATTTTGAGGTCAAACGAGCCCGAAGCGAGCATACCCCTCATTTCATCAACGATTTTCGTGTGCTATATCAGGACCATTTTTTGGGTGAATCCAATTCCGACGTCAAAAATGGCTCAAATGTTTTTGTGGTATCCGAAAGTCCTTGTCTATGCATCCGGTTGGCCTCACCTCCCGTCCGACCCTTGGAAGTCACCGAGTCCCGAAGCTGAGCATAACCTCTCATTTCGACTATTTTTTCGGTGTGCTATAGCCTCTTTTTGGTGACCCGGATTTCGACGTCAAAAATGCCAAATTTTTATGGTGGATTTCCGTCAAGAGACCTTGTCCTAATGCCTGCGGTTGGCCTCACGGCCCGTCCAACCCTTTGGAAGGTCAAACGATCCCCCAATCGAGCATACCCCTCATTTCGACTATTTTCGTTTGCTATAGCAAAACCATTTTTTGGGTGATTCGGATTCTGATAGAAAAATTTTCCATTTTTTTTGGGGTTGTCCGTCCGAATACCCTTATCTATTCATCAGGTTTTGGCCATCAAGCGGCCCTTCTGACCCTTTGGAATTAAAACAAGCCCCGGAACGAGCATACCCCCCTCATTTCGATGATTTTCGTGTCTATACAAACCATTTTGTTTGGGTGATACGATTCCGACGTCAAAAATCCAAAATTTTTTGTGGACAGTCCTGAACCTTGTTCTAAGGCATCCAGTTGGCTCCATCACGTCCCGTTTTGACCCATTTGGAAGGTCATACGAGCCTCGAGATCGAGCAGGTACCCCTCATTTCACTGATTTTTCGTGTGCTTATCAGGAACCATTTTTTGGTGATCCAATTCCGACTTCAAAAATGCCAAATGTTTTTGTGGTATTTCCGAAAAGACCTTATCTAATCATCCGTTGGCCCTCACATCCCGTCCGACCATTGGGAGGTCAACAAGTCCCGAGCGAGCATCCTCTTATTTCGACGGTTTCGTGTGCTATAGCATATTTTTTGGGTTATCCGGATTTCGACGTCAAAAAAATTTCCAAATTTTTTGGTGGAAGTCCCTTCCAGACCTTGTCTATGATCCGTTTTGCCCTCCCGGTCGGACCGCCTATTGAGAAGTGTCAAATGAGACCCAAGGCAGTATAACCACTCATTTCGATGATTTTCGTGTGCTATAGCAAACCATTTTTTGGGTGATCCGGATTCCGACGTAAAAAATGCCAAAATTTTTGTGTGTGGACGTCCGTCAATACAATTACCTTGTCTATGCATCCGGTTGGCGCCTCAACGGCCGTCCGACCCTTTGGAGGTCAAACGAGCCTTGTAGCGAGCTACCCCTCATTTCGACGATTTTCGTGTACTATATAAAATCATTTTTAAGTGATCCGAATTCTGACGTCAAAAATGTATAAATTTTCCTTGTTGAGTCCATTAAATACCTTGGGTCTATGTCATCCGATTTGGCACTCCGGCCTGTCCGACCATTTTTAGGTCCAACGAGCCCCGAAGCGAGCATACTCCTCATTTCAACAAAACAACAATCCAACAACGTTTTTCCCCTGTGGCTATAGCCAACCATTTTTTTGGGTGACCGAATCCGACGTCAAAAAGCCAATGGTTTTGTGTACGTCTGTCCAGACCTTGTCTATGCATAGGTTGGCCCTCACGGCCCGTCCGACCCCTTTGCAGGGTCAAACGAGCCCCGAAGCGAGCCATACCCCTCAATTCGACGATTTTGGTGTGCATACACCCATTTTTTGGGTGAATTCGGATTCCGACGTTCAAAATTCAACTTTTTTTGTGGACGTCCGTCAGACCTTGTCGTGCATCCTATTGTGACATCACGTCCCGTTCGACCCATTTGGAAGGTCAAACGAGCCGCGAAGCAGCATACCCCTCATTTCAACTATTTCGTTGCTATAGCAAACTCATTTTTAGGGTGCTCTAATTTCCGATGTCAAAAATTCCAATTTTTTGTGAATCCGACAACCTTGCTATGCACCGGTTTGGCCCTCACGGCTGTCCGACCCATTGGAGGTCAAACAAACCTCGAAGCGACGTACACCTCATTTCAATTATTTCGTGTGCTATAGCAAACCATTTTGTTGGTGATGCGGGATTCCGACGTCAAAAATGCCCAAATGTTTTTGTGAGTCCGTCATAGTACCTTGTCTATGCATCTGGTTGGACTCACGTCCCGCCGACCCATTTGGAAGGTCAAACGACCCCGAAGCGAGCATACCCCTCTTTCGAACGATTTTCCTGCTATAGCCCATAATTTTTTGGGTGATCCATTCCGACGTCAAAAGTGGCAATTTTTTTTTTTTTGTGGACGTCCGTCAAGCCGTTGTCCTATATGCATCCGTTTGGCCATCCCGTCCCGTTCACCATTTGGAAGGTCAAACAGCACCGAGAGAGCATCCCCTCTTTTCAAATCATTCAACGATTTTCGGTGCTATATCAATCAAACCATTTTTTGGGTGATCCAGATCCGACGTCAAAAATCCAAATGTTTTTTGGTGGAAGTCCTTCAAGACCTTGTCGATGCCAATCCGGTTGGACTCACCTCCCATCCTGAACCCTTTTGGAAGGTCAAAACGAGCCCCGAAGCGAGCATACCCCTCATTTCGACGATTTTCCTGTGCTATATGCACATCCTTTTTTAGGTGATCCAGATTCCGATGTCAAAAAATGGGCCAAATGTTTTTTGTGGCACGCCGTCAAGACACCTTGTATATGCTCCGGTTGGCCATCACGCCCGTTCGCCCATTAGGAAGTAGATGATCCTCAATGCGAGCATACCCTCATTTCGAACGCTTTTGTGTGCCTAAGAAAACCATTTTTTGGTGATCCGGATTCCCGACTCAAAATTGCCAAATTTTCTTCTTTCTGTGGACTCCGTCAAACGTGCTATCATACGGTTTGCCCTCACGGCCCGTCCAACCCATTTGGAAGGTCAAACGAGCCCTGAAGCGAGCATACCCCTCATTTCGACGATTTTCGTGTACTATATAAAATCATTTTTTGGGTGATCCGGATTCTGACGTCAAAAATGCCAAATTTTCTTGTTGACGTCCATCAAGACCTTGTCTATGCATCCGATTGGCACTCACGGCCCGTCCGACCCATTTTGAAGGTCAAACGAGCCCCGAAGCGAGCATACCCCTTATTTCGACGATTTTCCTGTGCTATAGCAAACCATTTTTTGGGTGATCCGGATTCCGACGTCAAAAATGCCAAATTTTTTTGTGGACGTCCGTCAAGACCTTGTCTATGCATACGGTTGGCCCTCACGGCCCGTCCGACCCATTTGGAGGGTCAAACATCCGAAGCGAGCATAACCCCTCATTTTCGACGATTTGGTGTGCTGTAAGAAAAGCATTTTTATGTTGATCAAGATTTGCGAGGTCAACATGCCAAATTTTTTTGTAGAATTTGTCAAACCTTGTCTATGCATCTGGTGCCCCAGGAAGTGGCCCTGTCCGCCCCATTTGGAAGGTCAAACAAGCCTCGAAGCGAGCATACCCCTCATTTCAACGATTTTGGTGTGTTATAGCAAACCATTTTTTGGGTGATTCGGATTCCGTCGTCAAAAATTCCAAATTTTTTTGTGGACGTCCGTCAAGACCTTGTCTATGCATCCGGTTGGATATCACGTCCCGTTCGACCCATTTGGAAGGTCAAACGAGCCCCAAAGCAAGCATACCCCTCATTTCAACGATTTCGTGTGCTATAGCAAACCATTTTTAGGGTGATCTCAGATTTCGATGTCAAAAATGCCAAATTTTTTTGTGGAAGTCCGTCAAGACCTTGTCTATGCATCCGGTTGGCCCTCACGGCCTGTCCGACCCATTTGGAAGGTCAAACAAGCCTCGAAGCGAGCGTACACCTCATTTCGATGATTTTCGTGTGCTATAGCAAACCATTTTTTGGGTGATTCGGATTCTGACGTCAAAAATTCCAAATTGTTTTGTGGATGTCCGTCTAGCCCTTGTCTATAGGCATCTGGTTTGGCCATCACGTCCCGTTCGATCCGACCCATTTGGAAGGTCAAACGAAGCACCGAGCGAGCATACCCCCGCATTTCACGTTTTCGTGTGGCTTAGCAAACCATTTTTTGGGTGATCATTCGACGTCAAAATGCAAATGTTTTTGTGAACGTCGTCAAGACCCTTGTCTTATGGCATTCGGTTGGACTCACGTCCGTCCGACCCATTTGGAAGGTCACTAGCCCCGAAGCCGCATAATACCCCTCATTTCCTACGTTTTCCTATGCTATAGAAAATAATTTTTTGGGGTTATCCAGATGCCGAGTCCCAAATTCCAATTTTGTTTGTGACGCCGTCAAGAGCCTTGTCTTATAAGGCCCGGGTTGGCCATCAGTCCCCTTCAACCCTTTGGAAGTCACAACACAATCCCCGAGCGAGCATACCCCTCATTTCAGCACAACATTCACGATTGTCGTGAGCTATATCAAACACACATTTTTTGGGTGAATCCATATTCCGAATTCAAAATTCCGAATGTTTTTGTGAGTCGCTCAAGACTTGTCATGCATCCGTTTGGACTCACGTCCCGTCCGACCCATTTTGGACGGTCCACCGAGCCCCCCCGAACGACATACCCCTCATTTCACGATTTTTACCTGTGCTATATCAAACCATTTTTTGGGTGATCCAGATTCCGATGTTCAAAAAGCCAATTTTTTGTGGAAGTCCGTTCAATACCTTGGTCTATTCACATCCGGGTTGGCCATCACGTCCCGTTCGACCTATTAGGAAAGTCAAATGACCTCGATGCGAGGCATACCCTCATTTCTATGATTGTTCGTGTGCTATAAAAACCATTTTTTTGGGTGTCCGGATGTCCGACATTCAAAATTTGCCAAATTTTTTGTGGACGTCCGTCAACCTTGTCTTGCATACGGTTTTTGCCCCACGCCCGTCCGACTCATTTGAAGGTCAAACGAGCCCTGAAGCGAGCATACCCCTCATGTTTCGACGATTTTCGTTACTATACAAATCATTTTTTGGGTTATCCGGATTCGTACGTCAAAAAGGCCAAAAATTTTCCTTTTTGATGTCCATCAAGAACCTTGTCTATGCATCCGATTGGCACTCACGCACCGTCCGACCCCCTTTTGAGACGGTCAAACGAGCCCCGAAGCGAGCATACCCCTCATTTCAATCGATTTTCCCTTTCCTGTGCGATAGCAACCATTTTTTGGGTGATCCGGATTCCTACGTCAAAAATGCCAAATTTTTTTGTGGACGTCCGTCAAGACCTTGTCTATGCATACGGTTGCCCTCACGGCCTGTCCGACCCATTTGGAGGGTCAAACAAGCCCCGAAGCGAGCATACCCCTCATTTCGACGATTTTGGTGTGCTATAGAAAACCATTTTTAGGGTGATCAAGATTTCGATGTCAAAAATGCCAAATTTTTTTGTAGAAGTCCGTCAAGACCTTGTCTATGCATCTGGTGTGCCCTGACGGCCTGTCCGCCCCATTTGGAAGGTCAAACAAGCCTCGAAGCGAGCATACCCCTCATTTCGACGATTTTCGTGTGCTATAGCAAACCATTTTTTGGGTGATTCGGATTCCGACGTAAAAAATTACAAATTTTTTTGTGGATGTCCGTCACTTCCCTTTTCTATAGGCATCCGGAGCGAGGGGTGGTGGTGGGGTATACGAGGGTGAAAGGTGGGGGGGGGTTGCCATCACGTCCCGTTTCACCCTTGGGAAGTTCCAACGAGCCCTATAAGCGAGCTACCCCTCATTTCAAAACTATTTTCGGGTGCTATAGCAACACCTTTTTTGGGTGATTCGGTTTGACGTCAAAAATGCCAAATTTTTTTTGTGGACTTCCGTCCCAGCCCCCTGTTCTATAGGCCATCCGATTGTCCATCACGTCCCGTTTCAACTCCATGTGGAACGTCAAACGAGCCTTGGAGCGAGCATACCCCTCATTTTCACATTCAATTCAACGATTTTTCCGTGGCTATATCCCAAACCAATTTTTTTGGGGATCCCGATTCCGACGTCAAAAATCTCAAATGTGTTTTGTGGACGTGTGGCGTCACGACCGTTGTCTATGTATCCTTTTGCCCTCACGGCCCGTTCGCTCCATTAGGACGGTCAAATGAGCCCCGATGCGATCATACCCTCATTTCAACATATTCGTGTGCATAGAAAACCATTTTTTGAGTGAATCCGGATTTCCGACCATCAAAATTGCCAATTTTTTGTGGACGTCCGTCAGACCTGTCTATCATACGTTTGCCCTCTTGCTTTCCCGTCCGCCCCATTTGGAAGGTCAAACGGCCTTGAAGCGACATACCCCTCATCTCAACGATTTTTCTGTACTATAAAACTCATTTTTTGGGTGATCCGGATTGCTGACGTTCAAAAAATTCAAATTTTTCTGTTGACGTCCCTCAAGACCGTATTCTATGCATCCGGTTGGCCCTCAAGGCCCGTCCTACCCAGTTGAAGGTCAAACGAGCCCCGAAGCGAGCTACACACCTCATTTCGAGACTATTTCCTGTGCTATTTAGCAACCATTTTTTGGTGAATCCGGATTCCCGACGATCAAAATGCCCCAATTTTTTTGTGACGTCCGTCAAGACCTTGTCTATGCATCCGGTTTGCCATCAGGTCCCATTCGACCCATTGGACGTCAAACGAGCCCCGAAGCGAGCATAACTACCCCTCATTTCAAATTCAACTATTTTCGTGTGTCAATAGCAAACCATTTTTGGGTGATCCCAGATTTCGATGTCAAAATGCCAAATTTTTTTTTTGTGGAAGTTCCGGCAAGAGACGTGTCTATGCATCCGGTTGTCCCTCCGGCCCTTTCCGAACCATTGTTGGAAGGTCAAACAAATCCTCGCAAGCGAGCGACCCCTCATTTCATGATTATGCGTGTGCTATGAGCAATAATCATTTTTTTGGGTGATCCATTCCGACGTCAAAAATTCAAATTTTTTTGTGGAACCGGTCCGTCAAGCCCTTGTATATAGCATCCGGTTAGCATCAACTCCGTTCGACCGCATTTTGGAAGGTCCAACGCGCCGCGAAGCGGCATACACCCCTCATTCAACTATTTTTGTTGCTATATCAGACCCTTTTTTGGGTGAGTCCGATTCTGACGTAAAAAAATGCAAAATTTTTTTGTGGTAGTCCGAAAAGACCTTGTCTATGCATCCGTTTGCTCACATCCCGCCGACCCATTTGAAGGTCACACGAGTCCTAAGCGAGCATACTCTCATTGGACGATTTTCGTGGCTATAGCACATATTTTTTTGGGTGTCCGGAGTTCGACGTCAAAAATGCTGAAATTTTTTTTTTTGGACGTCCTTCAAGACCTTGTCTATGAATCCGTTTGCCATACGACCGCCACTATGTTAAAAAGGTCAATGAGCCCGAACAAGTAACACCCTCATTTCGATGATTTTCATGTTCTATCGCAAACCATTTTTGGGTCATCCGGATTCCAACGTAAAAATGGCCAAATTATTTATGTGACGTCCGTCAAGACCGTTTCATGGCATCCGGTTGGCCCTCACGGCCCGTCCGACCCTTTGAAGGGTCAACGAGCCCCCGAAGGAGCGAGCATACCCTCATTTTTACGATTTTTGTTTGGCTATAGAAACCATTTTTTTGGGTGATTCGATTTCTGATATGAAAAATTCCAATTTTTTTTGTTGATGTCCCGTCAAGACTTATCTATTGCATCCAGGTGGCCATGCACGGGCCCTTTCGACCCCAGTTGGGAAGGTAAAACGAGCCCCGAAGACAGAGGCCAACCCCTCATTTCACCGATTTCGTGTACTATAACAAATAATTTTTTGGGTGTCCGGATTCCACCGTCAAAATGCAAATTTTCTTGTGACTTTCGTCACGACCTTGTCTATGCCTCCGGGTATTGCCGCACGCCTGGCCCGTCCACCGCCTTTGAAGGTCAAACGAGCCCCGAAGCGAGCATACCCCTCATTTCAAATTTCCAACGATTTTCCGTGTTCTATCGCAAAACCATTTTTTGGGGTGCTCCGGATTCCGACGTCAAAATGCAAATTTTTGTGGACGTTTGGCAAGACCTTGTCTATGCAGACGGTTCGCCCTCTACGGCCCTTCCGTACCCATTTGGAAGGTCAAACGAGCCTCGCATCGAGCATACCCCTCATTTGAAACGATTTTCATGTGCTATAAGCAACAATTTTTTGGGTGTCTCCGCATCCCACGTCAAAAATGCCATGTTTTTGTGGACGTCCCGTCAAGCACTTTCTATGCATCCATTTGGCCCTCAAGCGGCCGACCCATTTGGAAGGTCAACAGCCCCTAAGCGAGCATAACCCCTCATTTCCCGACTATTTCGTGTGCTATAGCAAAACCATTTTGGGTAATAGTCGATTCTACGTCAAAAATTCCAAATTTTTTTTTGTTGACGTCCGTCATGACCTTGTCTATGCATCCGGTTTGGCATCACGTACCGTTCGACCATTTGAAGGTCAATCGATCGCCCGAAGCGAGCATACCTCCTCATTGTCGATGATTTTTTCGTGTGCTATAGCAACCCATTTTTTTGGGTAATTCGGATTCCTACTCAAAAATTCCAAATTTTTTTTGTGGACGTCCTTATGGGACCCTTGTCCTAATGCATCCCGGTTGGCCAACGTCTGTTCGACCATTTGGAAGGTCAAACAGCTCCCGAAGCGAGCATACCCCTCATCTTAAAAAACGATTTTCGTGTGCTATAGCCAACCATTTTTTTGGGTGATCAAGATCTGACTCAAAAATGCCAAATGTTTTTGTGGACGTCCTAAATACCTTTGCCTATGCATCCGGTTTGCCCTCGACCGGCCTGTCCGACCCATTTGGAATGTCAACGAGCCATGAAGCGGCATACCCCTCATTTCAACGATTTTCGTGGCTATAAGCAACCATTTTTTTGGTGACCAGATTACGACATCAAAATGCCAATGTTTTTGTGGGAAGACCGTCAATAACTTTGTCTATGCATCCGGTGGCCCTACGGCCTGTCCGATAACCCCCTTTGGAATATGAACGAGCCCTAACCTAGCATACCCCTCATTTCGAACGATTTTCGTGTGGCCGATAGCAACCAATTTTTTAGGTGATCCGGATTCCGACGTCAAAAATTCCAAATTTTTTGTGTACGTCCTCCAGACCTTGTCTATCATCCGGTGCCATCACGTCCCCTTTCGACCTATTTTGAAGGGCACACGAGCCCGAAGCGAGCATAACCCCTCATTTCAAGACGATTTTCATATGCTATAGCCAAACCATTTTTTGGGTGATCCAGATTCCGACGTCAAAAATGCCAAATGTTTTTGTGGACGTCCCTAAATACCTTGCCTATGCATCCGGTTTTCCCTCACGGCCTGTCCGACCCATTTGGAAGGTCAAACGAGCCATGAAGCGAGCATACCCCTCATTTCGACAATTTTCGTGTGCTATAGCAAACCATTTTTTGGGTGATCCGGATTTCGACGTAAAAAATGCCAAATTTTTTTGTGGACGTCCTTCAAGACCTTGTCTATGCATCCGGTTTGCCATCACGGCCCGTACGACCTATTAGAAAGGTCAAATGAGCCCCGAAGCGAGCATACACCTCATTTCGATGATTTTCGTGTGCTATAGCAAACCATTTTTTGGGTGATCCGGATTCCGACGTAAAAAATGCCAAATTTTTATGTGGACGTCCGTCAAGACCTTGTCTATGCATCCGGTTGGCCCTCACGGCCCGTCCGACCCATTTGGAAGGTCAAACGAGCCCCGAAGCGAGCATACCCCTCATTTCGACGATTTTTGTTTGCTATAGCAACCATTTTTTGGGTGATTCAGATTCTGATGTCAAAAATTCAAATTTTTTTTTGTGGACGTCCGTCAAGACCTTGTCGATGCATCTGGTTTTCCATCACGGACCTTCCGACCCATTTGGAAGGTCAAACGAGCCCCGATGCGAGCATACCCTCATTTCGACGATTTTCGTGTGCTATAGAAAACCATTTTTTGGGTGTGCTGGATTCCAACGTCAAAACTGCCAAATTTTTTGTGGACGTCCGTCAAGACTTTGTCTATGATAAAAAGGACCGAGAACTGCGGAATTAAAACTTACAAATTAAAACTTACAGATCACTTACAAATGGAAGAAGTTTTATTCAAACTTCAAGATTCATTATACATAAGGGAAAGAGAGATTTTCAGAATATTGTATGATTTTTCGATATCCTCTCTTATGGAAAATAAGGGAGAATGGGTGCCTTTTCATCTAAGGCTTACATTTGAACGGCTATGATTTTGCCGACACTTACTTAAGGGGGACCTACTTCAGAAGATAATGGAGCATATTTCTTTTGTCGGTCTTATTGAGCATCTCCTTTAGATAAAGCAAATATTGCTTTTCCAAAAGTACTTTGTCTTGTAGCTTCTTAATGGATGCCCGATATGAAATAGTGAAAGGTATTTTCATGAAAGATAATTCCGGATTTTCCTCTATCCAGTCATGAAAGGCCATTTCCTATTCATAGTCAGGATCCATGTAAGCCAAGGCTAAGCCTTGAGGATTACACATATCGCTGTTATCGTCGGTGTCGCTTTCGGTAGAAGCGGCGTCTTTTATCATCCTCAGGATTTGTTCTTCTGAATAATCCTCTATGTTGTACATGGCCTCTTTCAACTTTTGTTTGAGAACTGTCTTGGACATCTTTCCAGGAGAAGTTTGAACCTTCTCAGAGATAGGATTTATAGGTTGTTTCAAAAATAAAAAATACAGTCTATTTCATTCTTGGTAAAGTTCCAAGTAATAATATAAGAAATTAGCTTCTTAATATAGTATTTGCATATTTTGATATGCTCTGGTAAAGTTGTTATCTCCTCTTTGGCCTGATATTCTTCATACCTGTTGGAGAATCTTTGGGGGAGGATCTCAATTGTTCCTCCGAATAGGTTCCCCCATTCATAAAACCATCTGGGGATGATGGCCTTGGTAATGGTTGTGTTGTATTTATCGAACCAAGTATGCCTTGGTCTAAGGTAAATAAAGTTCATCCATGCTCCTATATCGTACCAATGATAAGTTTGTGGACGATGTGCCATTGTCAATGTCCACGCACTGAGTGTAGATGACTGCTACCATTCACCTGTTCCAATATCTTCTTGCGGATTGTGAATGTTGAATATTGGATGTTTGTTGTCATCCTCTTTGCAATGTTCGATGTCAATGGATTCAGGGTCTACTAGAATGGCTTCATAAAACCTTCAGGTCTTTAGTGGATTGTCAGTATCAACATAATTGAAATCAGTATAACTTGGTTTTATTAAAGAATTAATGTCCATGTTTGAAACTTCTTTTCTAAGTTCCATCAAGGGTAATACCTGTGAAACTTGGAAATCAAAAGATTCTTCTTTTGGTTTTGGTTTTGGAGGGATGGTTTTGTTAATTCAGGATTAACTACTTGGGCAAAAGATTCAGGGGCTTTCATTGCATAGGCTGATTTAGTTTGTAGGGAGGATGAGGCTTCAAGAGCGACAGTTGGTCTCAAGTTGATTTTTTGAGGTTGAGGGGGGTAGTTTAGATTTAGAATCCTTTGTTTAGGAGGAGCTTGCAACTTCGGATATTCAGCTAAAGCTGTGAATTTTTTTTGAAATGTCAAAGCAGGTCTTGTGGAAGAAGATTCTGCTTTTGCTGGAGTAAGAGGAGGGAGTTGAAATGGTCTAGCCATTTTTTGTTTTCGAGAATCTGTATCTCCTTTGGCAGCCGGTTTAAATGCCCTCATGTTTCCCCTGCAAAAATTCATAGGTTAGGAAATCTAGTAAAGAGTTGTTTTCTCCTTTGATGAAATCAATATCAAAATCAAAGCTAGATAGTATAGCTTGCCATCTAGCAAAAATTAGTTTTGAAACAATATTTTTTACATCTTTTTGAAGAATTTCTTTAGAAGATTTACAATCTACTCTTAATAAGAATTTTTTGTTTATAAGATCGTCTTGAAACTTTGTAATGCAAAGAACAATAGATAAAACTTCTTTTTTGACAGTAGAATAATTCTTCTGCGAGGAATTCCAGATTCATGAAGTGAAACGAACTAGTTGCTCTGTAGATTCAAGATCTACATTTTGTTTGAGGATACCTCCATAACCTATATCAGAAGCATCAGTTTCTACAACCATGAACGCACTGGGGTTAGGGATTCCTAAGCAAGGAATTGATTGAACAAGAGCCTTAACTTGAAGAACCGCTTGAGTTTGTTCAGAACTCCAACGGACAGGGATCTTCTTAAGTCTTTTATATAAAGGCTCGCAAATATGCCTGATCTTAGGAATAAAATCAACAACATAATTGAAACTTCCTAAAAATCTTTGGAGTTGAGTTTTGTCAATAATTTCATCAGGAAATTTTAAAGAGAACTCTAAGGCTCTACAGATAGATTTATAAGTTCCTTGAAAAATATCATGGCCTAAGAACCTAATTTTTGTTTGAAACAAAATCATTTTCTTAGCGCTAACGACTAGGCCATTATTTTTAACAACATTGAAGAATGTGTTGAGGTGTTTATAATTAGAATCAATGTTTTCAGAAAATATCAACACATCATCAATATAAACAATTAACATAAAAGAGTAATCATTGAAAATAGAATTCATGATATTTTGGAATTCAGAAGGGGCGTTCTTGAGCCCAAAGGTCATTACATCCATTCAGTTGGTCCCAATGGAACATTCAAAGCGAATTTTTGTATTATCTTTTTCTGAATCTGAATTTTCGCAAAAGCCAATTTCATGGCAAATTTGCTAACATACTTTTGCATTAAAAATCCTTTTTAAAAGGTCTCTTTTTTTAGGTTAGGGGATATCTAATCCTTTAAACGAAAAAAAACGGAATTAAGTGGCTTGGTAATAAATACAAGTCTGGAGCCCTCTTTTCTTCTCAGAGTTTTATTGACAGAGAAGCAGATCAACTCCAAAGCGATTTAGAAACTCTGATGATGGCCATTTTTAAAGATAATTAATTTCTTCTTTGCAAAGTTCCCTCATTCGTTAATTCATTTGAATGGGTTTTCCTTAGTGTTATGGCCCGTTCATTGAATCCGTCAATGTATGGTACTGAAACAATATGTTTTTCCTATTCCACAATGCATGGACATCAGAACAAATTTCTTTTTCAAATTTCCCTCAAAAGTTGCTATTTTCTTAACAATCGCCCGGTTTTTAAAACTGTTCGTTTTTCTAATCGGAATTTCAATTCGTTCAGAAGGTGAGATGTTGCATAAAGTTTTTTATTTTAAACAGTATTTTCTCTAACAAATTACTTTCTGTCCTGTAGAAAGGGTTTTTTAACAAAAGGGAAAAGTAAATCTTTTCCTAATATATTAGTGGAGATACGCATCCACATTAGTAAAATACGTTTATTGAGTAATAAAAGGTATTCCTAGGATGATTCTTCATTAATATCGTCAGTTTTATTACAAAATCATTGTGTGAAACAAATGCCATTGTTCAATATATCTTTCGAAATCTTATAGTTTATGTTCAAAAGTTCTCCCTGTAGCGGAGTATAGTTTTGTGAAGTTTTTTTTGTAAATAATGACGGGGAAAATACTTTCCATGAGCCAGTTCTATCAGCACCTGCTATCCAAGGCAAAACACTTTGTTAATAAAAAAATGTTTATTTACCACTATTTTAATGGGGATATGATGACTCTGAGGTCTGATCAAGGAGATTACCGTTAAACCGGGTGCTGTAGAGGTAGAGGCGTTGTTACCAGTGTAAGTAGAAGGTCCTGTTTCTACTAGATTATTATTGTTGATATTAGGGTTACTAATATCTTCGTCGTCATCGAAACCATTCCTTGAAGAGCTGTGTCTTGATTCATGGTCTAAGAAAGCTGGTTTTTTAGAATCCTAACGAATAGGAATGTCAATTTCTATGATGGAAAGACTAGATTTAATATTTCGGAATTCGTCTTTAAGAAAAGATACTTCATGACGAAGGTCTGAAATTGTTGGTTCAGAATTGTTATCTGAACGGTTCATGACTTGTTTCATACTGAAAGGTTCAATATTTGGATGAGTTTTTGGTTTGTCCGTATTTAGGAGGATATTTTTGAGTTCTAGAAGAAAACGATTTCTAGCCTCATCATCATTTATTTGTTTAATGCATCAATAGATCTTCCTTAGAATGATCTGAAGAACTTTGATCTGAGGTTTTCTTCCCACAAGTGCAAAAGGACACTCGGTACAAGTCCAAACATTTTGCAAATTGGCTGAAGTCTGAACCATAGTCCAGGTTGATGTCTTCATCTTCGCTGTAATCTTCAGAAGTACCTAATGGTTCAGAAAATGGTTCATCAAGGATAGCAAGAAGCTTACCTTTAGTTTCTTCATCCATGTTAAGATATATTGATTTTCTTCTTCTTTGTTTTTGAAAGTCACTCATTAGACCTATGTACTTCTTTGCCACAGTTCCAACAAACATCCTACTGCTTCTGGCTTGATCTTTTAGACCCTCTCCTTTTCTTTGTCTTAGAGGAATCATCTTTTCTCTTAGACTTTCTTCTGTGGGATTTTTCTTTATCTCCTTCTTCTTAGCATCAGGCGGAGTAATAAATCAAAAATCCCTGCAAAAACTTCCAAGTTCTTTTCTTGAAGAAGATTGTTCCTTTTTAAGCTGGTGTCTTAGCTTGATGTCTGTGCATATCTCAACGGCTACAATATTTATGGTGCTTACCAAGTCAGCATAGGTAAGATTGTTCTAAGGAATACATCCATTATTCCTATCTTGTATCTTAGTTCTTACCTTATCTTAAAACTGAGGAGGTAGGCCACTGATGAAGCGTTCCTTCCAGAAATCGAAATTACAATCTGGACGGATCATAACTTTTCTTAGAAAGGCATGTTTATAGTGGATTAAGTTATATAAGTTTGGGCAACTTAGATTACTTAGAATTTAAAGACTCCTGTCCTGAAATAACTTTTGTTCTCCAATAAAATATTTAGCAATATGATAAAGTAAAGTAGCACAAGCATCTTCTCTTGTTTGAGTAGAAGTTGTTTGCGTATTACCTTCAATTTTTACCACAGTTTCATTTGCTGTTGCGTTGATGATTAGATACTTAATTTTGATCAGTGTAGTAGTTGTCCCACCAATGTTTTAACATTCCAGTGAAACCTGCAATTATCCTATTTGCAGCATCTACATCTGTTGATCCTCGCATCTTGTCTGCGGTAATGGAAACACCTATTTCATGGAGTTTGTTGTATATTTGATGTTCTTCAAGGACATCAATATTCCATTAAGTGATGCTTCTTCCTTCATGAGATGAAGTGGATAAGAAGGAATTTTCCTCATACTGTAGGTCGGGGAAGGAAGGTTTGCTGTGGTAGTTTTTCATGTTGTGAAATCGACTACTAGCAAGTTTTGGCGATGTTTTTCTTCTTCGAAGAAGGAGTTGGTTCATTTTAGGATGATGCACCTTTTTGGTTTCTTTATCATTTTTGGCAAAGATGTTGAAGTTATTAAGCTGGGAATTGATATTTTCAATGATACTTCCGTTGAATTCAAATTTAATCTGAAAAAACAGTTTTGGGACTTTCTTTGAAAATTTCTGGTATTTTTGATCCTGGGTAGAGTTCAATATTGTGGTTGGAAGAAGTGGCAGCTGGTGTTGGTCTTCCACTAAGATATGGTCTGTGGTCCACTTTTGTCCTAGAGATTACATGAAGAATTTGGTTTGAATATTGTTTTGTTCACAACTCTGTCATCGTCTGCAGCAGTGGTAAAGTGCTTTTTGAAAAATGCAACTTTTCTCTTTGAAAGGAGAAGCTTTGATCACTGTACCTGCAATAGGAATATTGATTCCTTCAAGAGGAGGAGTAGTAGATTATACTACTTTGTTAGAATATGTATACAATTTGTTAATGATAACTTGTAAGGACTCAGTACAATTTTCAATTCTACCAGTCATTTAAAACCATTTGAAGAATTCAATTTCACAAACTATTCTTCTCATATCTTTAATCCAAATATTTCTAAAGTTTTCTCTCTGTTTGAGAGTATAGGAAGAGACATACCATTTTCTTCTGACTTGGTTGTCAGGATGAATCCATTGTTCATGTAAAATGGTTGGATTAGTCTCGAAAGGTTTGTTTACCTTTAACATTCCTATCTAGGAAGGTTTTTCTGCAGGCGGTTCCATTTCGCTCGCCTTAGGACTTCTTGAAATATCCTGGTAATAAACTTTAGGTACATCACCTGTGAAATCAACACCTGTGACTTTACCTTTACTGTTTTCCGCACAGTTACCTATGACCGTAATATTGTCTTCTTTGTCCTCCAGGATTCTTGAAGAAGATGGTCGGGGAATCGTCCTGGATGGGTAGGAAGAAGATGGAGACCAGGATGACCTTCGGGCAGATGGAGATCTCATTGAAGGATTCTCAAGGAATTTTAGATCAATAGATCCATTAGGGAACTGAACAACTCTTTAGATCTGAGATCGTTAAGGGTGAGAAGTAAATGGTTGGGCAATATTCTCAAAATGCCAATCATTATTGGAGAGAATATCCTTCCATTGCAAAGTTCTAGGAACAAAAATAGAACTATGCGAGTAGTTAGCTTCCATGAGCATGGTTTCACCTGTGACGCTTTCTAAGCAAGCTTTTGGTGCAAGATGAGTTTTCATCAGTCTATAGTAGACTCGATAAATTATGGCTATTTCACGAGAATCAGTCTTGCTGTTCAGATTTTTAGTCTTGACATTGATGGGTCAGGGTGTGATGACATTAGGAATCCCTAAGTCAACAGAGACGTAGGGATAGCAGTTAAAGAAACCGGCCCAATAAAAGCAAGGTTACTTGAAAGAACTCCTAAAAGGGAAAAATCAAAATTCCAAAAAATTGTTATCACTGATGAGAACACAAACAGGAATATCAAGGCCTTTTCTAAATAGAGGCTTAACAACAACTTGTACTAACCCAATATGTGAATAATTGAAATTATATTTATACCTGTATAAATCTTTTTCCTTAAGAAGGTGAAAATAATTTCAGAAGAATTATAATAGCAATACTTTGACTCACAAGGTTAATAATTTGCACGAGTAGAAGCTAAATTTCCTAAACTGGTAAATTTTTTTTTGAAAGGTTCTTCTGGAATACCCAGTT
This sequence comes from Solanum habrochaites, assembly GCA_027704765.1. Classification (NCBI taxonomy): domain Eukaryota; kingdom Viridiplantae; phylum Streptophyta; class Magnoliopsida; order Solanales; family Solanaceae; genus Solanum; species Solanum habrochaites. The sequence goes on from JAKWJA010000600.1 coordinate 22,358, forward strand.
TGTAAATCGTGTTCCATTTTAGGCAATCTTTGTAAGATTGTTGAGATTGAAGATATATACTTTTGTTCAAAATTTTTGGTGTATCCATAAGAAAAGAATACTGTCTAATTGGACTTACATGACAGATTAAAATTAATGAGTAAAGTATAACTTTTGGACATGTGAAAATCAAGTAAGAATTATTAAATAAACTCTAGATACAATATAAACGACCCCCCCCTTTCTAAGGGAGGTATGTTGCTTACAATCAAGTTCTTCTGATAGAGCATATAGTTGCGGGACACACCAATGTACAACTCTTAACGCCCTCCTGGATCAATTGAGTTTTCCAAGTAAGGCTGACCAGCATGCTCGGATATTAATAGGATAACTCATACTCATATCAGGAAGAGAAAGATATGCCTCACACCCAAAAGTACTCCAAAACTTACTTGAGTGAACACATGAAAGAGACCGCCCATACACCCTTTCAAGCCTACTAAGCAACACTCAACGCACCCTAGAAGAAAGGGATCTTTTCTTCACTTACATTAGATATTAAGTAATCATCTCATTAAGCAAAATATTCATTTAAGCCATTTAGAATACTTCGCATAATGGTCTTGGAGAAGATTTAGGAACCTCACCTAGCACATTCAAAGCATACTCGTGTCATGTGTATAGATAGTATTTCCCATTTAAATACCTAAACGTGAAAGAAATTAGAAATGATCCAAGCACCAGAATGTATCCAATGATGAGGGAATAGGAATTAACATACATAGCCATACAACCGAGGAAGGATCCGGAGGTCACCCTACTCCGATGGAGCATGGTCCTATTGTCAAGGGGCAAAACTAGGGACCACCATCCCATGAAGGCACATGTTAAGAATATAGGGGTATTTTTGCACTCGTGATCCTTTTAGTAGAGATACGACCACAAGGATATCTCTCGGTAGCTAGCAATATTCTCTAGGGTAATTCAATCACATCATGGCATATGAAAAGGTACTAGTTCTAAATCATTACTTAACCATCATCGTAACACATATTGCGCCCTCACATGAAGGAATAAGACTTATAAAATGTTGATAGGCCTAAAAGAATGTGTTTAAAACATTTAGGAAATTTTTTTATTAGAGTTTCAAAACATTCAAAGAACGTCCATGATATCAGGTGAATTTTGTAAAATGTGCACTAGGTGACTTCGCAGTTTCAGGGGGTTTTTTTAAGAGTAGAAATTTAAGTATGGTAGAAAGGTAAATAAAAACAAGTATTATTAGGGTTTTAGTTGTCCTAAAGTCCAGGTGGTCTACGTCCAAGGACCACAATAAGTCTCCTTAGAGAGGACATTCCATTTGACTAAAACTGTCAAATTGACAGTAGCCAATTGATGAGCCGTGGTTATAGACACTCCATCGATGATGGTCATTTTTCCAACACTTAGACATTCCAAAAAATTACCCCAAATACCAAGGTCGGTTCAGACGACACTTTCACACTACAATGTCGTTATTGGCTTACGGATCGTAGGCTAGGTCTCTTAGGTCAAGGCTATGTTAATGTTAAGATTTTAAGTTAAGAAAGGAACTAGTTAGTGGGTTGGTAAATAATAAACGGTTAAAGGTTTTATAATACGTTATTTAAGGGGATATATAATACCATAAACCTAATAAAACTAACCCACAACTACCAATTTTCAAAATCAAACTCTCTCCTGTCTCTACTTTCTCTATCTTTCTTCAAATAACACATTGAAGACAAGGTTCAAGGGAATTACGTCTTCAATATTTTAAATTTTTCTAGAATCTTAAGTATTGTTTTAAGTAATGGAAAGCTCTTCACTCTTGAGATCTATTTCCCCAAGAGGCTCTTCAAATGGATTTAGGAAAGATGTTCAAAAACAAGGATTTCTTTCACAATTTCGTGAATTGTCTTTCAATTGTATGTTCATGTTTATTAATGTGAATATAATTATATGATATGATAATTGTAGGGTTAATTTATAGTCCAATCATTGACTTAGTTTTGATTAATTGGATCCCTTACCCTAATCTATTTAGTATGAATTGAACTGTAGATGATTAGGTTGTTAGAATTGGTATGTTATGGCCTAATTCACTATAGGATGATGATGATGAGTGAGGTATTGAATAAATGTGATGAAGAAGGGTGAGATTCTTGGTGAAGAATTGAGGCTATTTGGTAAACATTTGATCCTTATTCTTTCATCAATATAATATTGGATTGTATGGTGATATGTTATACTATTGAAGATTATTTGTGATAAATTAGGAAGATTATGATATCATGATATTATAATGTCATGGTTATATAATTATTTGAAATGAGATCATGTGAGGTTATGTAATGAAGTTTGAAAGTAGACAACCTCTTTGGTTTAGGGTTTCATAAAACATGATTCCATGTTTAGCTCACATGGTCTATGTCAGTAATGGGATTGTTCCGAAAGTCAAATAAATGTAAATAAAAGTGAACTCTAACTAGGGTTGCTTAAAGAGGTTTCTTATTCCCATAGTATAAGTAGGTTATACGACTCTACCTATACATTGCACTAGATGACCTTGAGAAAGTGCTAGGGGTTGTTCTTATTGCTCTCTTATAAAGAATGATATGAAACTGTTGACTTTACATGTCATAGTCATGATGATGTTAGTTTAACGTAGGAACATGTTATTGGTCATATTGGTTATACGATGATGACCTAATGTGATACTATTGTTATGTGAAAGTTGGCATAGTTATGAATCTTTCCTTGTTACTGATTATTGAGTATGGATACACATTAGCCATTCCACTTGTATGATTGGGATGGGATTGTTTTATGGAAGGTCTTATAAGTGATGCTGATACGAAATCTTGTACATGTGTTTATGTTATGCATATGTTGGAGATTTTTGTTTATATGATTCTTGAATACTACTATTCATGAGATAGAAATATGTTGACGATATCAATGTGACTTAAATTTATTGATGATATTTCGTTTGTGTTGCATATTATTGTATAAATGAATATGTGATCATTGGCTTGGTGTATCTTTTTCTTATTTGTGAGGCTTATAAAAAGTAAAACTTAGCAAGACTTTGAACAAAAATGTCCCTCTTAAGCATGATTTCAAGATTTTAGGTGCAATGTTTCCTGATGAGTACAAGTTGATGTAATAACAATATTCTTTCCCTTTTCCCAAAATTGCATGTTCGGCCGTTGAGATGCGTTGAGATATCATGGTTGATTGCAAGGAAGACTTGACTTTCCCAAGTTTTGGTGGTCTCATTTAGTTTCGAGTATGGTGACATGTACTCTACCTACTTACATATTGTTATAGTATAAGACATCCATTTTGTCCTATTGTTGAGGATATGTTGAGCATATTATTGTAGCCCTAAATGGCAATTATTGATGAATTTTATTAAGGGCTATTCCCAATGTCTACTTCCTTTTAGATGGTTTAAGATGAGACGATATTAGTATAGAACTAAATTCTTATATGTACTGTATATTTTTTAATGATAAGTTATAAGTAAACTCCCTAGTAAGTATGCAGAGTCTATGGAGAAAACATCAATGTATATAAGTTTATTTTTTGCATTTTAACTTATGAAATGTTATAAGATGTTAAGAGTCTAGTCTTAGTCCTCTACGAGGATGAGGATAAATTAAATATAGGGGTTGGTGCTTCCCATCGTGATAAACTTTGTATAGAGCATGAGGTGGAGAAGTAATCTTAGGATTGATGATCACTAAAACGTCACGCAAAGGTCCCTGTTCTGGGTGTAAAGCGGCCACACCTTATGAATGCGATGATATATGAGCATCGGAATTTCAACTTATTGGTAATCATCCAAAGTCTGCCTTATGAGTGGTAACTCTATGTGTCCTTTTTCTTCTAATCCATTTCTTGTGGATATAGGGAGATGACTATGTGAAGGGAGACCTCAAGGAGAGTGGAGGAAGATAGATTCTTTGATTAATATGGGAGTTCCTCATAGATACCAAGCCCCTCCACAAGGAAACCAAGGCCTCCACAAGTCAACCTCTAGTGTTCCTCCACCTATGACTGATGGTAATTGGTTGACTTGCTGACTTTTGCTCAGCCATGTGACTACACCAAAGAGTAAGAAGTAGCCACTTACCTTAATCCATGACGGCTCAAGAAATAGAGAGGTTGGGGACTCGTTTGTTTCAACAAATGCTATGTAACCATGTTTTCTATGAGGGATTATGAGGATAAACCTTCCAATGTTTTATGGTCAAAAGGTGAACGAAAACTCCCAAGACTTTTTGTATGAAGTCTATAAAGATCCTTTATGGAATAGGGTTGACTTCTAAATGAGAAGGCTTAGAACCACAAGCAGCAGCAGTGAGCCGCAGTAACCCCGAACGCGAGCGCTCGGCGACGAGGGGGAGCTGAGGCAGATCCTGAAGCAAATGAGGAAAGGGAGAACCCCGCGGGGTCACTACGAGGCCCCAACCCGCTGAGCAAAAGCAAGCTCAACGAGCGTAACTCTCCAGCACTTCGAAGAGGCACAGGACAGCCCCGAATCCCGCGGTCCCGCCAGGGCGTCCTCTATTAACAGTGGGCAGCGACGAACTCAGGCGTAGAAGGGAGGCCCGAAGCGCGCAAAAGGGAGACAGGGGGAAGGAACGAGAGAGAGAACAACGGGACATAAAGGTACAGGAGAGACGAAAGGGGAAAAAGAACATCCACTTCAAATGCAGCACTCCCCAAAACGGAGAACAGGGGCAAGAAGAACAGACGAAACAGAAAGAATAGACAAAGAGGCGGAAGAAGAAAGAAAAAAGAAGGAGGAAGAAGTGAAAGGGAAAGGAAGGAAAAGGAGGACGCGGGAGAGCGCCAGAAAAGAAAGGCAAAGAGAGGCGAACAAGAAAGAAAAAAAGAGGCGAAAAGAAAGTGGTGGGAAGAAGGAAGAAAAGAAGAATTCATTTACCTTCGGTAAGGAGGTGGTAGGGGTGGTAGTAGGTGATGAGTTGGGTATGCGTGTTGTAAAGTACTCCTTACAATTCCTTAATTTTATATTATGCTCCTTCTTTGGTGGATCTAATCCTAGGTCTGAGAGAAGCGCTTTTTGCTTTTTGGCTGGAGTATGTGACCTTATTGAGAGTTTGTTTGGTGTATGCGTCATAACAATATAGATATCTCTGTTTTTTTTTTATGGTCATTGGTTACAACAATTTTGAGGGAGACTAGACTAAGAGGAGGAAGAAGGGGGAAGGGGAAAACCCGGTCCAAATCATACAAGAGGTAAGTTAGTTGTAAAAGTAGGCTTGAGATTCAAGACAGTATCTAATGTTCAAGAAGAGAGGTTTTCCAACCAAGTTCTTCAAGCTTTCCCTACTAAGGCAAAACAAGTATGAGGGTTGTTGGGGGGGGGCTGGCGAAAAAGTGGGTCTAAGAAAGCAAGAATAGACAGTGGTTAATAATTCACCTAGCAAGAACCTACTTGTGACAAAGGGTGCTAAGGAAGAATGGGTGAGTTGGGTGAGGTGGGGGTTGTCTAGTTGGGACGGGAAATTTCTATGGTTGTGGGAAAGAGGTCCATAAGTTTAGGATTGTCATAATTTGAGAAGTTAGAAGAAAGGGAAGTGGAAAACTCAAGCAAGCGGTCCTAGTTCCACTGTTCCAAGAATAACCTCTTTTATGCTCTCCGTCTAGGATTGAACAAGAAGTCTCATATGTGGTCACGGTAAGTTAATAGTCTTCTCTATTGATTTTTATGAGTTACTTGATCTCGGTGGTACTTTATCATTTGTAACTCTAGTAGCTCAATAGTCGGATATTCTACTTGATATTTTGATTGAACCATTTCATTACAAACCCTGGTGGTGGACTTCGGTTGTAGCAGACGAGAGAGCTTTAGGAGGTTGTCCTAATCTTTCCCAGTTTAGTACATGGGTGGATTTTGTAGAGCACTATATGGAAACTTTGATGTTATTTTGTGAAGGATTGGTTTGCATGCTGGTTTTCTTCCATTGATTGTTTAAACAACACTGGTTAAGTTCAACTTTCCAATGAAACTCGTCTGTTGAGAGGAAGGGGGCGGGGGGAGGGGGGGGGTAACCCTAATCCTGGGTCATATCATTCTTGTTTACAAAGAATATAAAATGATCTTAACGGGTGTCTTAACATATATTAGAGTCACAATATCTTGAGTCGGACATTTTCTTCATACAGATTCGGTACCCATAGTGAAGGAGTTACTAAAATTCCTTGATGACTGCCTTAAATTTCCTCCGAGCGGAGGAGGAAATAGAATTTAGGATTGAGTTTTACCGGATACGAATCCCATATCAATTCTCTTTAACCGGAGGCTCAGGCGGGAGGTTAAAGATTAAACTTAACTCAAAGGACTATTAGACGAGGGTTTATTCAAACCTAGAATTTCACAATGGGGAGCTCCAAAGTTTTTTGTTAAGAGAAGGATGGGTCCCTTAGGATGGGCATGGGACTATCGTCTAAATCATAAAGTCCACTTAAGAACAAGTGTTCCTTTCCCTTGGATGACGACTTGTTTGATCCACGCCAAGGGGGAAAAGCTGACCTTTTCAAAAAATTTAAATTGTCGTCGGACGTATCACCAACCTAGGGTGGAGAGGGGAGGGTATATATAATTTAAAAATGACTTTCAAACTAAATATGGTCACTATGAAGTGCTAGTAAGACTTTAGTCTCACAAATTTCCCGGCGGATTTATGGGCTTAGGACAAGGTGTTCAAAATACCTAGATATCTTGGTGATGTCTCATTAAGATATTCTTATTATATTCGATGAATAAGGGTGAACAATGGACTATTTGAGAGTGATATTGCATGTCCGTAGGAGAGAAACTATTTTCCAAAAATAGCAAGTGTGAGTTTTGGTAAGATTTGTGGCATTATTGGCATATTATCTTAAGTAGGTTATATGGGTTGATTCCAAAGAAAAACCGAAGGGGTCAGAATTTGCTTTACGACCATTGACTCCAAATGACTTAGAAGTCTGGGTTTAGCGGGGTTTATAGGAGGTTTGGGATTGTTTTGCATAGCTGAATTTTTTAACTACCTTGACCCAAAAAGAGTGTTAATTTTAGTGGTCGGGGAATCTGTGAAAGAAACTTCGAAATTTTGAATGATACGTCTACCTACTCTTTGGTGTTGACTTCACCAGAGGTACCAATAGGTTTTGTGGGTGGCGTCAATTGATGATGATCTGAGTGGGTTTGGGTTGTTTCTATGCAAACATGGGAAGGTAGTAGCCTATGCCTCTAGACAACTCAATGGGCTGAGATGAATTATCCAAACTTAATGATCGTTATTAGCATCCGTAGTGTTTGCTTTGAAAATAAGGAGACCTTAATTGTAGGTGTTCAGGTGGATGTGTATACGGACAATAATAGTCTTCATAGTGTTAGTCAAAGGAGTTCAATATCTGACAAGGATGTGGTTGGAATTATTGAAAGATTATTTACATGAGTGTTCTTTACAACCCTGACAAAGGACAATGTGGTTGCGGATGCGTAAGTAGTATTGACATGGGTACTGTGTTCTCATGTTAAAAGAAGGGAAGAAAGACGTAGTGAAATATGTTCATAGGTTGGCTCGATGGGGGTGTTCGGTGGAAGATCCCCAAATGGTGGTTTTATGGTTCATAATAATCCAAGTCATCTGTAGTGGTTGAGGTGAAGTCTAAGCAACATCCTTAATCACTATTGATGGAGTTGAAGAAATCAGTTCTACCAAGTTTAATGAGTCATTCTCCAACTGGACGTGATGTCTTAGGTACCAAGTTAGATGTGTTTACAGGATGTTGATAATTTGAGGTGAAAGGTTTAGAAGAAGCTCATGGTTCAATATGTATTAATCCGGGTGTGCTACCAAATGAACTGTTGCCTTACGGAGATTATGTGGGATGGCTGAAAAGGAACATAGGGAGTTGTATCCAGGGTGTCTAAATTGTCACAAGTTTAAGTGAGCATTCTAAAAACTAGTGGTCTAATTCAAGAAATGTTTGTCCTACTTGGGAAAGTGTAAGAAATTAATATGACTTTGTTTATAAGAATACCTTCGAACTAGTGATGGAAAAATGACTCAATTAGGGTTTATTGTGGAAGGTTAAGGTCACACTCGGAAGTCCAAGAACCTTAATTTAGAGATTTACATGAAGTGAAAGACTTATAACACTGTTTTAAGTCCTCAAAATAAAGTATTTAAAATATTTAGGAAGTGTGAGAATCCAAAACGTCACGGAAACATTAATGACGTTCGGTTAATTATTGAATATTAATTATTACATAGTGTACCATGGCATGTTTCATGGGTTTTAAGACTCAGAAATTAGAAAGATATTGTAGAAGGTGTTACACAAGTATTAGAGTATGTTAGGGGTCAAACGTCTAAGTATGACTCCCTAAGGACTACCATGAGGGTTCGGAAGACCTTGTATTTGACAAAAATCTCTCTATTTGACAGTGGCTAAACGATGGACCACACAATGAGGTCGTTCGAGGGTCAACGTCCCGTCGATGGTGATCATTATGCGATCCTTCGCAAAATAAAAAAATTGGTCCAAAAACACTCTTTGTCGATATATACCGTGGTTCACGGGTTAAATTATTACTTTTCCTTAAGTTTAGTTGTCCGAAAAAGACTTTTGTGCTAAGTTTACCTAAGTTTCTCTGTGTTTTGAAGGAAATCTGCCAAAGCTGAATGCGGAGGATTTTAGCGAAGAAAAGAATGAGAAGGACCACTACGGAGCATGTGACAGTCCGTAGGTGGCAGCGTAGGCGCTGTGAAGGAAAGATGGGGAGTCTCGACCAAGTGTGGGATTACGAAGCTTAGGACGGTCTTGTGGCTATGACGGTCCGTCTGGGCAGGTTTGTCGCGAAAGTTCAGAGAAGTGATCCCAGTACACAGATTCCAAAGAGTTCAAGTATTTTGGAACGAAGAACCTCGACGGACCGTTGTGCCTGTGGCGGTCCCGTTACTGCGTGAGGGGAATGAAGAGAACAGCAGCAGAAATGCACTAGTAGGGACGACGGAGTCCATGTGGTCCGTTTGACCACGAGTGGCCAAGAGGCGTAGGGGTCGAGCAGGGACGAGGCGGCGACCGCAAGGAGACGGAGCGCGAGAGATGGAGGCTGCGCGGAGAGCCTCACTTGCCGAACGAGGCGGCGCAACAGATGAGAGCGTCGAGTTAGCGTTGAGGCTTCAAGCTACGCACTGTAGATGTCCTGGGAAGGACAATACTGATGGCGGTTGTTGCTGAGGACACCAATGAGGGTGGTCCAGATGCAGAAACGTGGTTCTAGGGAACCGGACCCACATCTTGCTGATCGACGACACTTTGCGCCACAGGTGTGCTTAACCTACCACTCTAGTATTTAGATTTTTATGCATTGGGGACAATTGCATGCTTTTGTTGGGGGTGGGGTAAAGGATAGTGAGTGTTAGGCGAGAGTCGAGTAGCCCAATTTCATATCCTCTTTGGGTTTTGTGCTGTGGTCTTTTTCCCCAAAAGACTGATTACTTTTTCTGTTTGAACCGTCATGTTATTCTTTTGTACATAGTTTATTCTGGAGCATGATGGTTAAAATGATATTCCTGATAAACCTTGAAAAATAACGAGATTAGGCATGTAACTGATACTTGTGTGGCTTAAGCATGAAATAGAGTGTACACCATGCATTTACCCTAATCTTAATTCAAACTAGGTGTCTGACAATTGGTATAAGTGATGAGATGTCAAGTGAAATGAGGGAAAATTTGAATAGTCCACTATTTGATTGAGCTAGAACTTGCCTGGTTAGTCTGCTAAAAAGTAAGCGTAAGAGACAATTAGGAAAGGGATCATAGGCCCTTATCAATATAGCGTATTTTAGCTCTAAATAAAGAAACCAAATGAAATTATCCTTCTTTGATCCAAATAATCTGAGCTTAATTAGACCTTTCTTTTTCACCCAACGACTTTTCTGGGAACAAAGTGTTGGCCCTGGTCCCTCCTGGACTGTGCACCTCAAGCTTATGGCCAAAGATAAGTTGAGGGTGGCGAATGCGTGAAAAAACCTCGTATGGTTCTGGACCCAATTGTGGTTATTGTGTACCCGTGACTCATGGCAAAGCATGAGTTGAGGGTGGCTATTATGAGGAGGCTCTTGGGAATGTGGGGTGAAAGACAAAGAGGAGAAAGATAAAGTAAACTGACTCAAGAATTAGTTAAAGAAAAAGTAAAGAAAAGAAATATATAGAAATAAAAGCAAAAAGAGAAAGAAGGAGGACACTTACACAAATGAAGGAGAAGAAAAAAATAGCAATGTGAAAGAATTGAGAATATGAGAAACTGGGCGTGATAAAATGATAGAAAGTGGTAAGGTTAGCCGTATGTCAGGAGGGCAAAAAGGACACTTTAAAGTATACCTAATATACCCTACTGACCTGAGGCCCTATGTTACAAGCTAAGAAAGTCCATCGTGATCCCAAAGGGTTGTATAGCGAACTAAAGGTAGTTGAATAAGGCAAGCTTATAGAAAATAGGTTGAATGAGTGTGACTTTTTTCTGAGAGCGAGTGTTTGAGAAGTAATCCTTATACTCAAATGACATCATTGTGTTGCAAAATGAGGCTTTTTTTTAAAACCCAAGTGAGGACACGAGTTGCAATACCGGATTTGGTATCACCTAGGTGGAAATTGAAGAGGATATGTGTTAAGCATGTGCGTCTGGGTCATGTTCTGATCCCACAAAAATCAAGCTAATAGTGTTAGAATGCTGTAGATTTTAGAAGATAATCGGGACTTGTGATAGCAAATGATGCAAAGGATAAAACGTGGATACTATTGTACAAAGATTGTGTAGTGAGTCATAGGGCGTAACCTGAGGAAAAAACAACGAATTTAGTTGAGGGTGTTGATATACCGTGGTTTCACGGTTATTTAATTAATATTTTCCTTAAGTTTAGTGTGGTCCGGAAGCCTTTTTTTGCTAATTTTTATATAAAGTTTCTCTTTTATTGTTGTTTGCCAGGAAATTGTCCAAAGCGAATGCGGAGATTTGAGCATGGGAATGTGAAATGCAGAAGAGACCACCTACAGAGCATATGAAGGTTCCGATACCGGTGCTTCTGACGGTCCGTAGGTGGCAGCGTAGGGCAGCTGCTGAAGAAAGAGGGAAGTCTGACAAGTTGTGGTATACGAGCTTGATGAGGTCCTTGTGGCTATGAACGGTTCGTCTTGGAGTTTGTCGCGAAGTTCAGAGAAGTCAGATCCCATACCCAGATTCTAAGAGTTGAAGTTTTTGAAATGAAGACCCTCGACGGACGTTGTTCCTGTGACGGTCAGTATACTGGCCGTTCGAGGGGAAATGAGAGAGCAGCAGCAGAATTGCCACAAGTATGGGACGACGGGAGTCCATGACGATTGTTTGTTGTGACGACGACGGTCCGTCGCTTGGTCGTCGACCGAGCCGCGTTTTGCAATTTCCAGCAATTAGAATCCTGTTTAATTAGATAGGTTTTTTTTTTTTTTTTTAAATAGTTCCAAAAACCTCGTTTTTGGATTTAGAGGACACATGATATAAGTAAAACTGATAGTAGACACCTTATAAGTAGACACCTGATAGTAGACATACTATTTTTTTAGATCGTTGTATTAAGTGTTAGACTTTGGGATTATCATTGTTATTGTGATTGTGGTGATTAATCAAGCAAAAACTTTTGGATTTATTTCTTTCTCAGTGAAATAAGTACATGAACTCTTATATAATATTTTGAATATGTATTTATGACCATGAGTAACTAAACTCCATAAATAGGGTTGTGGGAAAAAACCAAGGCAAATAATGAGATAAAAACCTAAACTAAAAATAATAATTATAGAATAGTGTCGTGCATTTATAATTTTCGTTCGTTAGAAGTCTTTTTAACGTGGAAAACGTATAGAACTCGCCTTAATGCTTACTGCCGGACCCAAGGAGGTAGATAATAGGAAAAGATTATAACATAGTTAGTGTTATATACTATCATAGGCTAGTATGATTGGTACGGAGTAATAACTTAGTCCAAAAGGAATACGATGCTTCATCGAGGTAAGGATAAGGGTTAGGATGAACACACGTAGCCGGACCAAGGTGTGCAGTGAGATTTTCTAGATGCCGGACCAAGGATTTAGAAATACATAACTGATCAACTTTGCATGCAAGAGAAGATACTGGAAAGAATGTGATAGTTAGAAATTTCAGTTGTTTGTGAACTTTGGGAAACACGTAAACCCTAGTTAATGTGATTACGATTAAAAATCCAACATTCAAAGCTGTTAAGTGTCTCTTACAACTCCATATTTATTGTCACTATTTAGAACTAGAAACCCCCATTTTATTGTTTACTTTCCAAAGAATCATTGGACCAAACAATAGTAATAACAAGTTGAAGTTAAGCTAGACCATTTTCTAGTGGGAATGGGGAACGATACCAACCTCCACTAGTTGGGTTATTACTTGACCACGACACTTTACTTATTATTTGAGGAAAGTAGTTTGAGCGTATCAAATATTGGGCCGCTGCGGGATTGGCTTTTACGGGGGGGGGAATATAGATTTTAGATTAACTGAAACTTATTACTATAGTTTAGTTATATTGTCTTGATTTACTTTGTTTATTGTTTTGATTCTTTTTTTTTCAAAACTATCCTCTTTGTATGCCAAAACACGGAGAGGAAGGAGAACCCTGTTTCTCTACGATCACGAATTAGAGCGTAAAGCTAATGAATTGAAACTGGGAATAAATGATGATGATCCGAACAAAAAAAACATCCCACTCCGGTTGATGTTCATGGCAGATGGTACCCGATGCTCAGGGTGAACTCAACAGAGGTAATAAAATCCCGCTCCAAGGCCCCCCAAGATGCTACAGAGCTATGATAACATGCAGATTCGGAGGGCACTAGTTTTTCCTCCTCTACCCACAGGCCACATTTTTGTGCGAAACTAGTAGTCTGATGCAAATGCCCCTGCCAGAGGTTTGTTTTCGGGACCTTCTGAGGATCCACATGACCATATAGCTAAGGTAAGGGCAGTGTTGTAAAAAGTTGTGAGGGAGGTTATTTGGATTTAGATTGTTTAAAATAGGTCCAGAGTGTTTCCTCTCTCACTGATGGAGGAGGCTGCTATGGTATTTGGTTCACTGATCTACATACAAACTCCATATTTACTTGAATCAACTAAGGGATGTCTTCTTAGCACTGTTACTTATCCGGCTCCAAGAAAACTAAACCACAAAGACCAGAGTGAATAACTTTGTGGCACTACCAGGAGAGTCAGTAGTGTTCTGGGATTTTAGATTCACCTCATTCTGAGAATGTTCCATATCACCGTATAGATGATGAAGTCACTGAAAGAATAATTTCTATCGGGACAAGATGATAACAACCAAAGCGGTGTGGACACTATAGAAGGTGGATCTTATGGAGAATGTCCTTTTGCTGAGATCGCTGAAAATTTTAGAAAAAATCTCCGGAATAACAAAGCTGGAGTAGTAATAGGAAATCTGATACAGGAGAAGAAGAAACAACTTCGACAGGATAGTCCCCTTCCACAACCAGCCACAGATGAGTTCGTTTGAAAAATGGCCCAAAATGGAACTGAGCTTGGGTGGTTACTAAAACATGTTCACTGGAGGTGCAGAAAAGAAGAAAAGATAAATGCAGTCAACTACTTGTGGAAAGGAGGAAACCACCGCCACAAAACGTTGAGTGTTATTATGAGGTAGGATGGATTCCAATGTAGAATGAAAGGATGGGGGTTTCCCGACCAGGCCCAAGGCTTAATCAGGGAATGGCGCCAAGGGCAAGGGAACCAGGTCGGAACTATGTAACTACAATCGTGTGAGGGACATTATGTCCGAGACAGAAAGTACAATCGCGAAAACAACTTCAACGGGGAAACTATGGTGGCCAATAGAAACGACCAAGAATGGACCCTATGTTCCTCCTCAAAATCGTGGAAGTTACTCCTAGGGATGGTGGGAGAGGTAGTAGTCGCGAGTTGAGGATATGTTGCATAAATGATGAGGGTTCGATGCTAGTTATGAGCACAAAAAGAGTTGAGAATGATTTAGCGGATATTGGGCAAAAGTTGATACCATGCCAATATCGATAAGCAACTTGAGTTACAATTGCCAATTTCTGCAAATTTGTGAACACACGGCAACCGGGGCAATCTTCTAGAACACTGTCAAAATCCGAAACAAATGATGGACATTGTATGGCAATTACTACTCGTGTTGGCAAGCAAACATTGACCCACCTAGCCATCTAATCGAGAAAAAGTCAACAAAAGAGATCTGATAAAAGTGGGAATTAACATAGAAGTTGATGGAATAGAAGATACAACTGTAAAAGATGCTGAGGCTAAAAAGGAACTCTATGCCTAGGCACCACCCCCATTTCTTCAAAAATTATTGAAAAAGAACGAGGGATGGCAAATATCGGCGTTTTATAACAAGTTGAGAAACTTCTTTCAATATGCCTTTGGTAGAAGAGCTTTAGAACAAATACGCGATTACGCCAAATTTATAAGATCTGCGAACAAAGAAAAGATCGGTCACTTTTGAGGATGATGATGGAATACAGCATGAGGCTATTGTTAAAAGATCTTGGTAAAAGAAAAGAAGATCCGGTGCGTTTACTATCCTGACAATCGCTATTAATTTTGCGGGGAAAGCATTATGTGATCTAGGCAAGCATAAATCTCATGCCCCTCTCGATTTACAGAAGTTGGGTTGGGGTGACCCAAAAGCCCACTGCAATGCGGTTACTGATGGCTGATCGAACAATAAAATGGCCCTATAGGATATCCACGATTGCCTAGTAAAAGTGGAGTCATTCATATTTCCAGCAGATTTGTATTCTGATTTGCGAACGTCATTTTGAGGGTGCCCATTATTCTTGGGAGGCCATTCCTTGCTACGGGAAGAGCCTTCTTCTTAAGAGATATTGAAAGGGGGAGATGGAAATTTAGGTGTTGAAACAATGATGAAGTAACCTTTAATATTTGAGAGGTCCATGAGCAGAGTGGGGTGAGCTCCAATCGGCATCTGCCTATATCCTACAACATTGGTTCTGTGGAGACATCTGAGACAAAAATAGAAAAAGTCTAATTGTAGAGCATATTAGCGGCAGTAATAGAAGAGTAAGTAAAGTAGTAAGTAAGGTAAAGTAATAATTAACTTTGATAGTGAGATTAAAGAGTATGAGTAATTTGTTGGCGGCTCTTACCGGGTGATGTTGGTTTAACCGAAAAATTGAGCTGATATGAAAGAATCGCGAGCCCACCAACGAAACCATCTATAGAGGTAGGCCAAAATTTAGAACTAAAAAGCTCTCCCCACTCATCTCAAGTATGAATTCTAGGAAATGGTGAAACTTGCCCGGGTAATCTTGCATCAGACCTGGACGAACAACAAGTTCAAAGTTTTGGACGAACGGTACTAAGAAGGTTCGAAAGAGCTATTGGGGGGACTATTGAGGAAATTATTGGGATCCCTATGGATTTGCTCTTATAAAAGCCAACTCAGTGCCGATCATAAGCCCGAGCATGAGCACCAGAGACGCTTAAATCCTTACTATGCAAGAGGTCAGTTGAAGAAGGAATCATTAAGTGGATTGGATGCCGGAGAGTAATATATCCAATCGCGATGTAGTTGGGTTATGCCTGGTTTCAGTGTGACCGAAGAAATGGGGAAGGACTGTGGTCTCCAACGAAAAAATGAAATTGTTCCAATAGACGGGTTTACTAGTGGGGGGTGTGTATGGATGTACCGTTAACTAAACTCATGGGACTGAAAAAGACCATTCATATGCCCTTCATGGATAAGATGTTTGTAGACTGCAGAAAGGGGGCAATGTTTTCTTGAGGGATATTGGGGTGCGCTGGGTATAATCAGATTTCTATGCACCAGAAAGAGCAAGAGGAAAAACCACTTTCACTTGTCCATATGGGACCTTTGCGTCAGAAGAATGCCGTTTTGGTTGGGCAAGCCCCGCAACATTTAGAGATGTATGATGTCGAATATTTCTACATGGTGGAGGATATATAGAAAGTCTTATGGATGATTTTTTTGTGGTTGGTGATTATTAAGCGGTGTTTGACCAATTTATCGGAGGTCCTTAATAGATGTTGAAGAATGAAATTTAGTCTAAACGGGGAAGGAAGGAAAAGTGTCATTTTCATGGTGAAATGGGTGAAAGAGGGTATTGTGTTGGGTCATCGCATTTCAGAAAAGGGCTAGTGTTGATCGAGCTAAAGTCAAGGAATAGAGAGACTGCCCCCACCATCTCTGTGAAAGGTCTGTGAAAAATCTTTCTTGGCATGTATGTTGTGAACGGAGATTCAGCAAAGAATCTCAAAGATTGCAACCCATTGTGTTATATGCGGAGAAAGATTGTTAAATTTTGTTTGTGAGAATCTTTGTCTTAAGGCATTCGTTTGAGAAAGGAAAAAATTGGTTGCCTACGCCTAGCATTATTTCTCCGGATTGGAACAGTCCATTGAGGTGATGTGCGATGCTAGTGGGGGGGTCTTGGTGTAGACTTGGGACAGAGGAAGAACCAAAATCCTTCACCCCATATACTATGCTAGTAAAGCCCTAAGAAGCTTTAGAAGAACTACACAATGACTGAGCAAAAACTCCGTGCAGTAGTTTTCTTTTGAGACATTTCGCTCCTATTTGCTAGGTACTAGAGTGATGGAATATGACCACTCAGGCATGAGAGTTTGATGGCAAAGAAGGAGGGATGCCGAAACCTAGGCTGATTCGTTGGGTATTAGGCTACAAGAATTGACTTTGAAGTTATGGATAGAAAAGGTAACTGAAAATCAAGTTGATTGATCACTGTCTCGTTCAAAGGATGAAGCTATGAAGGAGAGTTGGGGATAGACTGACATTGATGATACTTTTCCGATGAACATGTATTGGTTGCTTCAACAAGACTTGATTCCATGGTTCGCAGATTTTGCGAAAACTATCTGCCTCGTGATATTGTTCCACCAGACTTGTCTTTCATCAAAGAAGAAGTTCATGTACGATGTGAATAAGTTCTTTTGGGATGAACCATATTGTTATAGGAGTTTTGCTGATGGATTATCGGCGTTGGTGCCAGAAGTGAGATGTTGAGTGTATTGGAGGCATGCCATTCCTCAACCCGTTGGGGAATGGAAATCACAGTGGTATCGACCGCAAATAAGATATTACAGTGGGCTCCTACCTATTGGCCAACTCCTCATCAATTGCTAATGGGTTGCTAAAGATGTGACAGATGCAACAAGATGGCGGATTCAAGAAAGCAAAGATTTCTCCCTTAAACATATTGTGATTTGATATTTTTGAGGTTGATGGTTATTGACGTTATGGCCCTTTTAGTGAGTTTCCATGGATGAAAAGTACTTCTAGTATCAGTTGATTATGTATATAAATGGTCGAAGCAGCCATAGCCCTCGCAAAAACAATGAAGGCGAGAGTGTCACTGCATTTTTTGAAAAATAATATATTCTTTCGTTTTGGACCCCAAGGCCATTAGTAGTGAGGGGGGCTCCCACTCTGCAACCAGTGTTCTAGGGTTATTGGAGAAATACGGGGTTTCATAATGTTGCCACCTCCTTACCACCCTCAAAACTATGGGGACAACTTGAATGTCGAAAAGGAGATCAAACAGATATTGTCCAAAAATATTGAACGCTAGTAGAACGGATTTGGTCAAGGAGGCTTGATGATGCTCTTTGGGCCTACCGGACAGCATATAAGACTCCCAGAGGTATTGTACCATACAAACTGTATATGGGAAAGATTGTCATCTTCGATTGAGTTAGAGGCTAAAGCCACATGAGGTAGAGGAAGTTAAAAATGGCTTGGAGCGAAGCGACAGGCAACGGTTTAAAGCCGGTGAAGAACTTGATGAATTTCGCATGAAAGCCTATGAAAGCTCAGCCCGTATACAAATAAAGTGAAGAAGACATGACAACAAACATTGGAAAAACGATGTTTATGGTCGGGGATTTTGGTTGCTTTATTCAATGCCGATTGCGCTTGTTCCAGGCAAAGCAAGTCCAAATAGACTGGTCCTTTACACGGTTACCCACTATTCCCTCATGGAGCAGTGAGTTCGAAACTAAGGAGGGTGTGCGGTTTTCAAGGTGAAACGGACAGTTGCATAAAATCTATTTCGGGCAAGAGGAATGGCGGAATGAAGTATAGAGGCATAAAATCTTGATGAAGTCTGCGGAATAAAGTGGCCCCGTCGTTGCCGCGCATTTAATTCAGGCGCTTGTTTGTGAGCAACCCAATATTTATCATTTTTTTAGTAATGGTCGCATTTTTATATTAATGTTTTAATTTTGCGGCACATCACAAGGAAATTCGCGAAAAATTATCTTGCAGCAGATCATTGACGGACACATAGACGGACCGTTATGCCTGCGACGGACCGTCGTTATGCATCCTCACTAGGTACGTTCATCTGTTTTTTTTGAAAAACTAGGGCAACAACACGATGGAACCAACAAGGGTTGTCACAACTGCGAGTGGACCGTCGTTGGGGTACCGGTCAGTGATTAATGAGGTATACCCGAACCCGACCCGGGCTGGGACCCTTTCTAAAAATCAGACCTTTAAAAAAACTCCCCAACCCCTCATTCACCCCCTTACTTCATTATTCTCCCATTAATCTTCCATTCTCAACATCCACAACTATTCCTCTACCAACCACAGATCATTTCCCTCTCACAATCCTCAAAGCCCTAAAGTGATTATCTACTAGTGGAAATGCCTGCTACTTTTGTGAGTTGTTATCTCCCACTGAGAACCTGTTGCATTGTTTTTCTCCATTTCTAAGGTATTTTTGTCTCTAAATTTATACTCATTTATCTGAAATTTTTGTGTTTAGTTCGTATTAGTTTAGTTCTCATCGTATATTTTGTTTCCTTTATATGATATGTTAAAACCTAGGCTCAAATGTTTGAATTTTCAATGTTGGAAACCTAGGAAATAGGTGCTTCGCTTGCTAGTTTTCCAGGTAGTGGGATAGAAAATAGAGGTCCAAAACACTACCAGACCATGTGGGTTCATCGGGGATGCTTAGGTAGGGTTATCCTTAGTTCTTTACTTTTAATTCAGAACGAGACCCGATGACGGCCCGTCGTACCCACGAGGACCGTCGTAGGGTACGTTGCAAAACCCTAGGACCCTGTCCCAAACGGCACATGTGCCGGACCGTCGTCTTCCTGCCACAAACCGTTCTGTTGTTAGAGACCTTCAACGAACAATGTGACGGGCGTCATAACCATGATGGGCCGTCCTGGACGACCGTCACATGATGTCAGAGACCCTATTTTTAAGGGTTCTCCCATATTTTTTTCAAGTGTCCTACACGGATCGTCGTACCTGGAAGGTTCGTCCTTGAATTATACCGTCATGCTCTTCCAAAAGACTCTCCTTCAGGGTCTTTATTAATAGTTAGACTAAGTAAAACACGACGTACCTCATGACGGTCCGTCATAGCCACGACGAGCCGTAACCCGGCCCGTCGTTGCTACAGGTTTTCAATAGCATGACACCAATATTTTAAATGTTTCTTTCCGTCTGTTTTGACTGTCTTGGGTGCCACTACTCGTACAATTATTGATCTTTACAGGTACTATCTACAATGGCACCAAACAAGACGCACCTAAGCACGCGGGCGATAAAAAGTCTTGTCGCCCCATCTGCCCGCATGGTCATCGGCTCTGTGATGAGCGTGACCCGGAGAGTAGGTGCCCCAGCCCCTTCGCCCTTACCGTGATTGCACGTGCTCCAGAGCCACACCCAAAAAAGGTTGGCGTACAGCGTAGTCAGACGCCTCCCAGTCAGATGAGGAGCGCACACTGAACCGGCACACCCTCGGGGATTGGGCCCACCACAATGAGGAAGGAGTTGTCTGGCTCCTTAAGAGGATCCTGGTCCGAGAAGCCTTCTGGACTCTTCTTGAGGTTGCCCGCACTTGCACCGCTTGTGCAGAGTGTCGGCCCTTGCGTCTGATTGAGGCTGACAGTTCAGGATCTACATCCGTCTCACAGCTAGGTTCCCAATCCTAGCCACTGGACCTCCCAACTGGTGGTAGTTGTGTCGGACGGGCAGTTTAAATTTACACGACGCCAAGTTCCTCACGGATAAGGAAGTATGACTCGAACACTAACTTTAGAGCGGCGGTACTTACACGGGCCTCCCATCGATGCATGAAGATCCAAATCTCTTCACCAGGCATCGCTTAGAGTGGACAACACATCCGTTGGGACGATACAGCAAAGAAATGAGTTCCGAGGAGGTTTACGCATATACGTAGTGGACTCTTCGATCAAAGATCGAAGGCGGGCTTCCCCCGCATTAAATAGGCCCCCACTGGAGCAGGTCGAGTCTGGGCGTCGACGGTGCATTCCTTGACAGTCAATCCGCAATTTCTATACGGTTGAGAGTATTGATGCTTCTCAAACCCCTCTCACCGCCGAGTTCGATACCGACGGAAGATAGTCAAGGATGACCAGAGTTCTGCGCGAGCCCGCACTGAGACGAGGCCACCAAGAGGTGGATGGACCCCCTGCACTGTCAGTCAGATGGAGGAGGGTGCGATTGGGTGACTGAGCAGAAGGGGGTCATCAAGAAGGCCAACCTCAGTCACAGCAAAGTTCCTGTGGCTTCTTGTCGTCACTGCCTCTCCCCCACAGGCTGCTGAACAAACACGTTATTGGGAAAGAGCAGGTTAATGGCGGCCGATGATAGCCGGATTGAGGTAGACTTCGCATGGCTTCGCCAGGCAGTCATGGCACAGAGGCATTCAAGGTCACTACCACCTACCCTTCCGTGTATGATCTTTGCACTCTGCAGTCTCGCAGGTGTGCCCATATAGACGTATATCAGCTGAAGACCCCGCAGGGCACCGTTGACGTCGGCCTCATTAGAGTCGGAGGCCAATGAGTTGGCCCCATGTAGAGAGCCTGTTTCGAGAAACTACCACACTTGCTGATGATCTTCTGATGTACAGTAGCCCAGCCCGCACAAGCTACACAGGCCATCCACTGCCATACTCCGGTCGGAACAGTCTATCCCGGTAGTTCGCACAACCCCTACCTCCTCTCGCACAACCCCTCTACCGACACTGGTCCCGCTTGCAAGGGGTCCAAAAAACTAGAGGCAACTAATGGCCAATCTTCTGCATCATATCCAGGTGGATGCAGAAGTGATGCGCTGAGCGAAGAGCGCCTGCCTAGAGTGGAAAAGGTTACAGTTTATAGAGCGGAAAAGATCGCTGAGGTTAACCAGCGCGTGGACGCTTCGAGTTGGAGTTGATAGCCGACACAAGACCCTCCGGTGATTTGTGGCGAACTCTTCAGGCTGCGTCGAAAGTCTTCGTACGGACATCGGAACGATTCTTAGAGGCTTAGGGTGCCGGAGGTTGAGGCCCTCTGTCGACCTGCTGAGGACAAGGTGTTGGCTAGCCCTTTTTGCTACTTCAGATATTCCCACACCTCACCCTCGAGGCGTGCAAGAGGCGTAGGGGTCGATCAAAGGAACGAGGCGCGAGCAAGGAAGAAGGAGCGCCGGCGAGATGGAGCTGCGCGGAGAGCCTCACTGCTGACCGAGGCGGCGCACAGATGAGAGTGTCGAGTTAGCGGCTGGGGCATTAGCTCCCGCACTGAGATTGTAGCGGGAAGGCGATATGATGGATGCGGTTGGCTGAGGACACAATGAGAGTGTCAGAGTGTAGAGAAGGTGGGTTCTGGGGAACCGGACCCACAATCTTGCTGATCGACGGCCGCTTTGCGCCAAGGTTTTGCTCACCTTCCACTCTAGTATTTAGATTTTTATGCATTGGGGACAATTGCATGCTTTTTTGTGGGGTGTGAAGTCTGAGTATCCAATTCACGATCCTCTTTTAGGGTTTTACTGCTGTGTTCTTTTTTCCCCAAAGACTGATACTTTTTCGTTGAATGAACCGGCATGTTTATATCTTTTGTACTAGTTTAATTTGGGCATGAGGATATAAAATGATATCTTGATAAACTGGAAAAATAAAATTCAAAACTAGTGTCTGACAATCTGGAAGTGATGAGATGGGTCAAGGAGGGTGAGGAAAATTTTAATAGCCATTATTGGTACTGAGCTAGAAACTTGCATGGTTATCATACGCAATGTAAGCTTTAAAGACAATTAGGAAAAGATTGCATAGGCCTTATTCAAGATAGCCATTTCTAGCCTAATAAGAAACCAAATGAAATTTATCCTTCTTTGGTCCAAAATAATCTGAGCTTAAAATTAGACCTTTTCTTTTTCCCCCAACTGATTTTTATGGGAACAAGTGTTGGCCCCTGGCCCTCCTTGGAAGTGGACCTCAGCTTTATGCCCAAAAGCATAAGTTGAGGGCGGCTAATGCGTGAAAACCTTTGTTATGGACCTACCCAATTTTGGGTATTGTGTACCTTGACTCATGGCAAAAGCCATGAGTTGAGGGTGGCTATTAAGAGGCGGTGCTCTTGAAAGGGGTTAAAGAACAAAGAGAGAAGCACGAAAGAAGTAAAGTAAAGTGACTCAAGAATTCGTGAACAGAAAGTAATGAAAAAGAAAAATATATAGAAATACTAGCAAGAAAAGAAAGAGAAGAGAGTCACTTACACACATAAGAAAGAAGAAAAAAAATAGCAGGTGTTGAAAGAATATGAGAAATGGGCCGTGATAAAATGATAGAAAGTGAAGGTTATACGATAGGTCAAGGAGGGCAAAAAGTCATTCAAAAATACCCCGAAATTACCCACCTGACCTGAGCCTATGTTTACAAGCTAAGAAGAAAGGTCTATCGTGATCTAAGGGTTGTAGAGTGAAATAAAGGCAAGTGAAAATAAGGGCAAGTTATGCAATAGGTATGAATGGTGTGACTTTGGTCAGAATCGAGTGTTGAGTGTTGAAAAGTAATCCTTATACTAAACGACTCATGGTGTGAAAAATGGGATTTATTTTAAAAGTGAGGACACTAGTGCAATTACGGGGATTGTTAGCCCTCGGTGATAAATTGAAAAGGATAGGTGTTTAATGCCAGGTGAGTATGTGTCATGTTCTGATCCAACAAAATTCAAGCCTAATGTGGTAGGCATGCATAGATTTGTGAGGATTAATCGAGGATTGATAGCCAAATGATTGCAAAAGGATATAAAAAACATGAATACTATGTACAAAGATTGTGTAGAGAGTCATAGGGGCACATTTAGGGAAAAACAACGAATTTAAGTTGAGGTGTGATTTTGGTGATTATACAGTGGTTTTCACAGTATAATGAATACCTTTTCCTTAAGTTTAGTGTGCCTGAAAGCCTTTTTTCGCTAATTTTTTATAAGTTGCTTGTTTTTGCAGGAGAAAAATCTGTCAAAAAAACGAGATGGGAGATTGAGCGAAGAAATGCAGAAGAGACCAAGCTAGGGAGCATATGAACGGCCGTAGTTGAAGTGAGGTCCGTAGGGTTGCAGCCGTAGTGCAGGCAACGCTGAAGAAAGATGGGGAAGTCTGACCAAGTGTGGGATTACGAAGCTTATGACGAGTCCTTGGGCTATGGGACGGTTTCGTCCTTCAGGTTGTCGCGAAGTAGGAGAAGAGTGATCCTAGCACCCAAATTCCAAAGAGTTTTAAAGTATTTGGAAAGAAGACCCCGACAGGACCGTTGTGCTGTGACGGGTCCATCATACTTGTCGTCGAGGAGAAGGAAGAGAGCAGTTAGCAGAAATTGCACAAGTATGGAGACGGAGCCATGACGGTCATCCATGTGACCACGACGCGTCCGTCGATGGTCCGTCGACCCAACCGCGTTTTTGGCAGATTTCCAGCAATTAGAATCCTTGTTTAATTAGGTTTTTATTTTTTGATAAATAGTTCGAAAAAACCTCATTTTGGAGGTGACACCTGATAAGTAGGGACCCTGATAGTTAGACACCTAATAGTACACAACCTGATAGTTAGACACCAGATAGTAATACATCATATTTTTTAGTAGCCCTTTGTATAGTGTTAGCTGATTATCATTGATGTTGTGATTTGGGTGATTAATCAAGCAAACTTTGGATTTGATTCTTCTCATTGAAGTAAGGACATGAAACTCTATATAATATATTTGAAATTGTATTTATGACATGAGTAACTAACTCCATTAAATAGGGTTGTGGGAACATAGGAAAATAATGAGGATTAAAACCCTAACGAAAATAAACAATTCTAGAAATAGTGTCTGCAGTAGTAATAATTATGTTCGCTTAGAAGTCTTTTTACGGCATGACCAACGTTAGAATCGCCATAATGAACTTGCGGACCAAGGAGGTAGTAATAGGAAAAGAATTATTAACAGAAGATTTAGTGTATACTATCAATTGTGTATTGAATTGGTACGAAGTAATAATTAGTCAAATACGAATTATGAGGCTTAATAATGAGGTAAGGAAAGGGTTAGGATAGCAACACACGTAGCCAGACCAAGGTACGGAGTGAGATTTTTAGATGCCCCCGACCAAGGATAGAAATTACATAACTTATCACTTTGCACTGCAAGATACAAGGGAAAGAATTGTTAAGTTAGAATATCAAGTTGGAAACCTGTGGGGAACACATAAACCCTAGTAATTTTATTAATCGAGTTAAATCCAACATTCAAAGCTGTTAAGTTCTCTTACCAAATGCATTATTTATTTCACTCATTTAGAAATAGAAACCCCCCTTTTATTGCTTTTACTTTCCAAGTAAGTCATTGACCAACCAATAGTAATAACAAGTTGAAGTTAATCTAGACTATTTTCTCGGGGAACATCCCAACCTCACTAGTTGGGTTATTTACTTGACACGCGCTTTATCTTATTATTGAGAAGTAAGTTGAGCGTTCAGTCGCCAACGACGTGTTGCAATACGGGGGCATCAACGGACTTACGGCGTAGGACGAGTCTCATAGGTCAGCTCTGGTTTCACTCTCAATTTTTAGTGAAGTCATCATAAAATAGTTAATTTTTATTTGGTTAATTAATGTTTAAAGGGGGTGTCTAATTATATTATTTAAGTAGTCACTTATATAATGCCGGAAACCTAATTAAACTAACCCAAACACACAACAATTCCCAAACTCAAATCTCTCTAACTTATCTCTACTTTCTCTCCCTATTTCCTAAAAGACTCCATTGAAGAGAAATTCAAGGTGACCAGGGCTCCAGATTCAAACATTTTCACATCCACTCAAGAATAGCTAATATATGGGAACTCTGCACCTTGGGATTACTTTCCCCTAAGGGGGTTCTTTCAAATTGATTTCCCAGAAGGTGAGAAAAACCGGGGTTTCCGTCCTAATCGATGTTGATCTGTCAATTGTATTGTTTCTTGATTTATTTTTATTTATGGATATATTTGATTTATCATTGGAATTAGGGTTATTCATGAGATTAGACTAGTTCTACAGAAGAAATCATGAATTGACCCTCTTCCCTTAACGTAGGATATGAATACGGTTAATTGGATCATGATATAAAAATATTGAATAAGTTATTGGGTAAATTCTATTATATGATGTTATAGCATATTTCTGGATGAATATGGGGTTTGGTGGTGATGGTAATACCATTTGAAGAGGACTTTTGAAGAGTTGACTTAGTAAGAAATGTGATTGTGATCTTACTTTAATTGTGATGGCTTTGAGCTGGTGTTGGGTGGAATTGAAAGTATATCATGTGATTAGAATTAGGAAGATATAAATACAATGATATTTTTTTTAATGAATATATGGAAGATATGATTAGTGGAATGTTATATTATCTTGAGGTTATGTTAATGCAAGTTTGAAGATGATTTCCGCGTATGCCCTTAAGATGATAAGATGATGATATGTTTGATCTCACTAATGGAGGTGTGTGATGGAATAAAGTTGTCATTCCTAAGCCTAATGAGCTAATTATATGAATATATAAGGGGGTTAGTCTCCCTTGAACAAAGTAAGAATGTGATTGTTAAAGAATGACTTTTTAATGGCATTTTAAAAAGGGACTTTAGCTGAGCACCGAGTGACTTGACAATGAAAAGTGTTTGAATTTCTCAGGAAAGGAATTAACCAAACATTCTCATGAGATGAGTGATCCAATTTCTAATTGGATGTAGAGGGTTCAAGACAAATCTCCTAGTTCCTAAAAATGTGTCGCCCATAGGAAGACTAGATAGGTTGGGGATCCATATAGAATGCTATGGGTAATGTTTTGTTTTAACTTGGAAAGTATACCACCTTCTTTCGATGTGGGTTATGACAACAGATTCCATGTTCAAGCTCACTGGTCTAGGTCGGTAGGAAATTGTTCCGAAGGTAAAATGAATGTAATAATGTGAAGTCTAACTAGATGACTAAGGAGTTCTTCTTAGAAGGACATTGGCAAGGACTACTCGATATCCCCAATTGTTTGGTAGGTCCTCACCGTCCGAGGATGATGCCACTATCTAGCACTTGAGTTGTTATTGTCTAAAGAAAGTTAGTTTCCTTATCTTATTTGAAGAATATTATTGTATTAGCCTATATGTGGATTTTGAATAATGAAGTAAGGGGGCTATGGACGAATGTTCTACTCATTTTAGATGGTTGAAATGTGAAGATTCATTAGACTTTAATTCTTATGTGTTATGTATATTTTATAATTGAGAAGGCCCTCTGTAGGTTCATATGAGAGGAGTATAATAAACTCCATATTAGTGGGCAAGAAGTCTATGTAAATCTTATATATAAAAGTACTATTTTTCTGCAATCATTTTGAACCTAGGAAATTTAATGAAGAATGCTAAGAGGCTAGTTTTAGTCATCTCGAGTGACGAAGACGCTATTAGTGTTGTTAGGGGTTTAACCCGGCATTGGACATTCGATTGAATCTGCTCACTTTGTCAACCCTCAATTACCTATTCGTAGATGATTATGCAAGAATATACATGATGAGATTGTGAGTCTTCATGGTATCCCTTTATCCATGGTTCATATAGGGATAGAGATGTTAATTCACATTCTTATTTTCGGAGAGTTTTTTTTTCTTTTCAAAAGGGTTGGGTAACAAGTGAAGCTTAGTACCGCTTTCATACCCAAGTGGAATGGTCAAGCGGAGTATACTATTCCAAAACTTAGAAGAAACGATAAGAGGCTTGTTTGTTATAGATTTAATGGAATTGGAAATAGTCTACACTTGATGTGTTCTCCTATAATAATTGCTTACCATTCAAGTTATTCTATGGCGCCTTTTTGAATAATCTATTGCTAGGGATGTATGTCTAGGTGCGGCTCGCTTGCGAGTTGGAGAGTCTTCATTCTTGATCCCGAATGAAATAATCATTGACGCTTGGGAAGGTTCGGATGCATAATGGATATGTTGAAACAGTCTATTATAGTATTAAAAAACCCACATGACGACCAATTAGAAGGAGAGATAAGAGATGGAATGTTAAGTAGGTTATATGGTTGTATTTTAAGATTTTCACTTATGGAAAGGGTGATAGATTCAGCAGAAAAGGGAAGAAGTCCCTTGTATGTGTATCCATATGAGGTTTGCAACGATGTAGGTTGCATATGAGGTTGAAATAACCTAGTCAATTAATCTCGGTTCATCCAATATTTCATGTCTCCATGCTAAAGAATTTTATTTGAGACCACGTGTCCATTGTCTCAAATTAAGGGTAGGTATGGATGAGAGACTTTCCGATAAAGAGGTTCTAATGAAAATTCAAGATTACCAAGTCAATAAGTTAAGGAACAAAGAGGTCTTCTCGTAAAATTCCTATGGAGAAACTACCTAGTTGAGGGAGAAACATGGGACGTCGAGGCCGACATGAAGTCCCATTATCCTCATCTTTTTCCTCAAAATTCTAGCTAAAGTTGAGGTTGGTAATAATACTTTTAAAAATAATAAATTAATTTGGAATTTTTCTTGTTAGAGCTAAAAGATGCATATTATGATTTCACGACCAGGTTCAACCCCTAGACTGTATCTATTGTCTCGTCCTCGAGAGGACTAAGACTGGTATCTTAACATGCTTCCTTACATTTCCATAGGTTAAAGAGTGCAAAAAATTAAAATTTTCATAACGTATATATATATTGAGGTTTTACTAACCTCATATACTACATTGGGACTATACTAGACGTCGTCGAATTTAAAAGCATACAATCTTCTCAGTAGAAAACTAAGATACATAGGAATTAGTCGAATACTTCTACTCATATTAAACAACTTAAAGCGAGTACGAATCTTTAACATAGACAATACAAAGACACCAATGCCGTATATAGCTTACATAATATCCATATGAAATAAAAGAATGAAAAATGTTTTTATGACAATACATTTTTAAAACTAGAATGGTAGAATAGGTAACATCCCTAAATATGAAGGACCTACCAATACTTGGGGAAAAATGTCAAATCTCTTCAATTGGCCTCTAGGAACTCATGCCTAATCACATACGTGGTAAAAACATAGAGATTCTGGTGTAGTACCCCACTTTTACTAAGTATGGAAACATATGAACATAAAACATTAAATCATGATTAAAGGGGCATTTTTCAAACATGCTAATTTACTATACTTGAAAAGTCTTTGTGCAATAATCAAGAACAGTATGAACGCAATGAACCATATTCCATTAATAACAATACCACATATCAAGTACAGCAAGTCAAACATGTATAGTGGCATATTAAAGCACATACGCAAAACACTACTCCAACATAAGGTAATAACAACAAAGCATGTATGAGATTCATAAGGGTTAAAATATGCAGACCCTTACTCATAACTCATTACCAATATTACTGTGCAATATTAAGTAACTTCCCATCACCCACACAACCGAGTAACCCCAACAAAAGATCACACGTAAATGTCAATTTCAATCATAGCATCATGATTAGTCATTAATATATTTGCAAATATAGGCCAATAACATTACATTAGTGAAACTAACATCATATGAGAATCATCAAACAAAAAGTCAACTATTCATATCAATTTACTTTATAAGACATTAGAACCAACGATTCTAAAGGATTTCCCTCAATGGTAGGTAGTGAAATGCATACGGTAAGTCCCATACCCCCTACCTATACTAAGTCAAACCCTTAAGTCCAAACCCTAGTTAGTGTTATCTTTATCAATTCAGTTTTATTTTTGGACAATTGCCTTAAACCATATAGACCACAGATCTAACATGGAATACTGTGTCATGAACCTACATATCACAGCGAAAGAAGGTGGCCTACTTTCCTGAGTCCTACCAGAACATGAACATAGGCATTCTAGGTTGATCCCCTTAGCTAGTTTCCTATTCGTGCAAACAATTCAGAGAACTAGGAGACATATTTGAGACCTCTTTTTTTGGCACCATGGATTTTTTATCTCTATCTCATTCGTACCCTTGCTAACCTAACCTTCTATCCATCTATAGGCTTCTCCCAAGATGGGAACCCAATATCATCACAACCTTGAAAAGACCTCAGATAGCCCTACATTTGTATGACAATTAATCCAAAAAAACAACCAAAAAATTGGTGAAAATCGCGGGAAAAATTAAAAACTTTTACATATACCAAAGTGAAGTGTCTTAGACTTCTGAACTTATCATATATTGATCTTACTTAGAGGCTGCTTCCTTTTTAGAAACATGATCAACATATATACGATACTACCAGAAAACTATCTCACATAAAACCATATAAAGAGTACGAATCATGGGCTTACCAATTACAAAGTCAGTATGCAATACAAGCCTTACTAAATTAGAAATCAATACAAAAGAAAAAGAGTATTTCTTAAACTAACTACAATCTTCATGTCTTAATTAATGAAAGATAGGCATTGCCAGAACATGAGGACCTTCCCACACTTGGAGAAAAGTTCCAAATTCTTCAAATCACATCTCTTAATGTTCATGTGTGGACCCTACAATTTGTAGTTTATATAATTTTAGGGTTAGTACGCACTGTACTACGTATGTGGTATATGCCATAAACATTGAATGATACATTAAAAATGTGTCATTTCTCTTTAGAAAGAATGCTAAATCATTTGAAAGCCTTTAATTATTGACTAACCAGAGAGCACCCCAATATAAAAATCAAACACATAAAAGCATGATCATGACCCAAACAACATATCACATAAGTCTATTAACAAGTTTTCATGTTCATACTTCAGATCAGATAACATACAACACCTTACCAATCACTCATCCCAATCCTACCATGCAATGATCATGTGAAGCCTCATAACCCCACATATCTCAAGTAAAATAAATAGGATACACACACGTAATCTTGTTTCATACAACTTATATCATAAGTAGTCATATTCCCATAAGCAATATATCCCAATACCTGTCCATCAACTAGCCAACATCATATAAGAGTAAACGACATAATCATGATAAATATCTTTCATGTTATCCAACTTCATATGACACTCTTAGACTTCTCCTTAGAGTCAACTTGTACAATGTTTAAGTAGAGTCAATGTAAATACCCAGAGCACCACTTACTACCGTCTAAAAAGGACTAATAGAAAAATTTAGAAAAAACTAACATATTTTGTGAGGATCTAATGTCCTAAAACTTTTATAAATGGTCGTAATGAGGCATTGTCAAAGGTATTAGGTAAATTGAAGTCAACGTCAAGGGACGATCAAGACTTTCTACTAGTCCCTATTTCTTTATGTGTGTTTTAATGTGTTGTGAGTGTTTTATAAGCTATGTGAAGTCCTCATAAAGTAAAAATTATAAGGGTTTATATAATATTAAGTGTATCAGTTTCATTTGTTTGATGGTAAAATTCCAAAACGCCCATGACGTTCAAATATTTTCCTTGAAATAACCTTTGTTTTTCTTGACATGTTTTCATCGATTTTTAAACGTTTTTCCATTTTGGGATTAATTTATTGACAATCCTAAAATTTTATAATAGCATATCCGGTTAGAAACATCTGGGAAAACACCCCAAGGAGAAACTAAGGGTCCTTCAAGAAGCCCTTCACAAAAACCTAAAGAATAAGGCATCGACTACCAGTAGGCATCGTTTGTCCACCCTGCGCTGGTAAGGCTGCGTTCCCTTCTTAGACTAGGGAGATTAATCTCCAAAAGGAAAAGTCTCTAAATCCATGGACGATCGCCAGGATGGCTATTTATTATGACTATGCCATGTCGATGGGTGTCGCGGCGGGTTGAGCTTGTAATCTCTGCAAGCTTAACTAGAAAATTCAAAGGTCCCCAGGGTAAATAACGATTTGGGAATTTCCTAAGGTTATTCTAGGTATTTCAAAAGTTTATAAGTCATATTACTAATGAATTTATTCTTCAAATTTTTTTTTGTGATGTCTTCATTTATTCTGGTTTAAGCTTTCATTAGGTATGATTTTCGTCCTTGAACTCTTTTACCAACAAGCCCCAAATTTCAACAGAGATTTCTATGTTTTTCAAAAGATGACTTGTTCCAATTTGTAATTATCCATGGGTTCTTCTTGCATAAGGGTTTTAAATCATTATATATTTATTCAATTATTGCTAATTAGATGATTTTCACAACAATTAACCTATGAACACCCATGTAATTCATGGGACCTAGTTTTTGACTAATTGTAAAGGGTTTACCCACCCTGATATTTCTTAATTCTTTAATTCTATGGTAGTTTTCTATCTTTCTCTAGGGGGCTAATAATGATATAAGAATTGTATTTTGAATTGATGTATAATCGGCTTAGATATAAAACTATTTAACTGACCTAGATTCTTCATATTATGATTTTTTTGTGAATTGATGATCATGAGCATGGGTAAGGGTCTTTTTGTATTTAATTGATGATTCAACTATGGATTGAAGTGGTGATAATGCATTGGTGGTACACTCTGCGACTAATTCTCTTATTTTAGTAATGTGGTTTTCGTGATTATGTTGTAGATGGTTGTCCAATTATGGTGGTGTTGCTAGTCTTTACTTGTTGAATGTGTGGCCTTGGCGGCGTTACTTTAATGTATTATTATGACATTCCTTGTTGCAAACTAGATGAAGTATTATTATAATGTTTTTAGAGTTGATTATATGAAGTATGATCATATTCTTCGACACCTGTTTATTATGTGAACGTATATGTGCTCTATTGATGTCATTAGGTGATCCTGTTGGCTATGACTATGTCCTTATGTGTGTAGTATAGAGTTGATGCATGA
Source organism: Solanum habrochaites (assembly GCA_027704765.1). Lineage (NCBI taxonomy): Eukaryota > Viridiplantae > Streptophyta > Magnoliopsida > Solanales > Solanaceae > Solanum > Solanum habrochaites. Next base: position 54,622 of record JAKWJA010000600.1, read on the forward strand.
TTCTTTCTACTTGACTATTAATTTTATGATGATTAGTGATGGTGCTATAGGTGATCAAATGCCTATTGTGGAGAGTAATGATGTTCCGTTGGTTCACACGAAATACCTAATAGGGAAATTAGAGAGGCTTTACTTTTATTATATACTGAGCTTTGCTACTCATGTAACTAGGGGTATTGAGCTAGAATGAATGTTGTGGTGAGAACTATGCCATCTTGATTGAGTGATTTTGTTGCAGGATAACCCTCATAATCGTTCTTGTCTCCTAAGAGGTGGTGAGAGGTATCCTAAGATTCCTAGATTGATTTTATAAGGTGTCCAGGTGCCATTGGATGAATTCTGGGAGTAAGGCCGAGTTAAGCTTTATCTAGTTTGAGTGATGGTTACTCAATGTGGTACACTAAATGTAAAAATATAAAATAGTGCCAGTTTGAGTCTTCCTACTGAGTGGGAAGAATTGCAAAAGGTTGTCTGAAAGGTACGTTTCCTCCTCGTGATAGGAGGATGTGAAGGTTCAAGTTTACTTATATCAAGGAAGGAATCTGAGTGTTGAGAACAATTTTTTGAAGTTCTCTACATGGTCGCTGGATATGCGCCATCCCTTGTGTCTCACCCGGGGATTTATGTATAGGTTGTAACCAGGGTCTCCGACTAGTGAAGAAGAATGGCATACGACCATGCTCCATGATGATATTGACCCTAACTTATTCTCATGGGTTTTATGATCAAGGTCAATTGAAGAGTCTAAACTTCATAGGATTGCTATCACTTGAAAGTATTGGTTCAAGTATCAAAGTAAACCTAGATTAATGAATAAAGTTTAAAAAAAAAAAATCAAGATGAACCTATTGGTGCTAAGGTAAAATTTGAGAAAGGAAGTGTTCTCCTAATGGTAGCCTACATGTGATACTTGTGGAAAGAAGTCACTACGGGAAAAGCCTATTGGGGTACTCCGATTTTCTTTGGATGTTTCAAAAACATAACACACAGTGAGGTATTGTCTACTAAGAGGGCAAGAAAGTTACACTTAATGCTCCGAAGGTGATCTCTAAAGTAAGAATCACATTTTTATCACTCCGGAATAGAGAAGAAAAGACGGTGAAGGTGATGATTATGACGGTATTTTCTTGTATTTAATAATTCTAATCTTTAAGTGTTAGAAGTTCCTTCTACGGGGAGAGTATGGTTAGTAGACGGGAACAAGGGTGAAGAAGCATGTGTTTAGAGGAGTCATGTTGGAATTGAATTCCATTGATTCCTTTGTTGTGTTATTTCATGAGTTATGAATTATATTGTAAGATTTTTCTAATATGGTTTTATATTGGCAATAATTAGCATGTTTCCTTCCATCATCAAATTGCCTCAAATTAAATTTTTGAAAGTGTTGCATAATTCCCCTCTACAGCTCCCAATTCACTGTACATTTTTGAAAAAAATGAGTATATTGTTAATTGGTTTGTAATTTTTTCTAATGTGTAATGTATATGATGATACTATGAATAAAAATAAGTTTTTTGACTACTTGGAAATGAGATGAGAGTCCTTAATGGCGGGATGGGTTTGTGATTTATTTTTTAGCTTCTCTTGCTGTGTTATGAATCATCGTGATTATTCTGTAGATGTTTGTATTGTATAATATGATTGTTGTATGTTATGATCTTATAGTTAATCTCTATTCTTCTTGGAAGTGGTTTTCGGAAGAGCATAAAGTGTAATTCGAGGACGAATATTGTCAAAGTGGGGTAGATTGTAATACCTCTAAAATGACATAGGTGAAAATAGAGCCTAACATGTTTTTCATTAGAGTCTGAGGTGATAAATGTTTTATAATGTGTAAACGAGGTAGTGTCTAAAGTATTAAGTGAATTGGAAGTGAAACGTCAAGGGAAGACCAAGACGTCCGACGACTACTCACGTATGTGCTTCATGTGTATTTTACGTGTTTTATGATCTGAAGAAGTTTTTATATGAGATATTATAGTATTTATAGGTAGTGTGTCAAGTTTCATGATGTTTGGAGGTCAAACATCAAAGTACGTCTATGACAATCGAAAGGTTTGCCTTGAAATGACCTTGTGTGTCTATGCATGTTTCATCGAGTTGTATGTGTTTATTATGGATGAAATTGATGTGAGAGGTGCTAAATATAAGATCACATTTAGGTTGGAAACGTATAGGAAAACATCCCCAAGGACAAACCAAAGGTCCTTGAGAAAGAACCCTTCACAAGAGTTTTCACATCCGGGTTTACCGGCGTCATCATCCTCTTTGAGGACTAAGACAAGCCTCTTAGTTTACATCATTACATTAATAGGTCAAAAACACTATAAAATTTAAAACTTTTTCATTACTTCTACTAGTAGGTTTGTACAGATATCTACATACAAATAATATATATCCGTATCTAGTATACATAGGCCCTTCATATAGGAAGGTTACATAGCCTTCTACTTTTATTGCACATAAGTATATAAAACAAAACATAGACACAATAGTCATAATAGTTGTCTGTTCTCATAACCATATAATAAGTATGTAAGAACTTGGGCATAATCCCACACATCAAAGTAAGAATACCTCACATGGGATATACAATGTTTCACACTAAAATGGAAAGAAATAACCAAAGAAGTCTTTAACTACAAAGAAAACTCCATAAGCTAGATAGTGGCATTGCCCTTGTAAAATGAGGACCTGCTCTACTTGGATGTTTAAGAGTTCAAAACCTTCTTTAAGTGGTCTTCAAAGCACATCAATGACTTGAACCTAAAATATTTGGGAAAAACAAAAAAATGGGGTTAGTATGCCACTTGTATTATGTATGAGACCATATGCACACATATATGAAAACATGCTAAGAAAAAGGAACATTTTATACAGTATGCATTTTTCATTTAAAACCTTTATGCACATTCAACAAGACCATTCCAATCAATATTGCGTGTTCATTAATTCATAGGCATGTACATCACAAGAATAACATCATCAAGTCTATTCAAGTAATTCATATATATCATATAATTCTATACATGTTGCACATTTTATTATAAACAAAGAAAGTCAATTACCCATAAACCCCTATAAAGTCGACAAGTGCAATGACCAAGCAAAGTCCCATAACCTTACTCAATCAAGTAACCCAACAAGAATCATGACTAAATCCCTACTTTACATAACATGGCATTTAGGAGTACATATGATCTTACTTTAACAATATAACTAATCACATATTTATAACTGAACTATTCAACCTATAACATTAACAATGTGCAATTTCATGATATATATAACATATATACAATCATAAGCATAATTATACATAAGAACATCCTCCTAACACTCCCCTCAAGTCTAAGTAGTGCAATGCTTAGGTAGAGTCCCATATCCCTATCTAGATTAAGTTAGACCCCTTAGATCTTATTTGTTAGATTTCATTCCTTTAGTTCATTTTACCTTTTGGGAACATCTTTCCCTAACCGACATAGAACTTATGAACTAATGTGGAATTTGGTGTAATAAAACCTTACACCAAAAGAAGGTGGACTACTCTCCATGCTAGTACCAAAATATAAACATAGCAAATAAATAGATCCAGTAGATAGTATAACTATGGGGGCAACATAGTTCAAGAGATGTGAGATAAAATTGAGACCCTCTTTATGCTACATGCATTTTAGTCTGCAATTTGATGAGTAAATTAGTGATCCTACCTATGTGGGAAGGGACACTCCTCAATCTAGTTTAGTCGGTGCTAAGCTAGAGTCCTTTTTTAAAATATCATTAAGCGTTTATTATTACTCATAACTTAGTTTGGTTAATAGGCTATACCCCTTATATAATCATCATTATCAATAGCTCAATATGAATTGCATTAGTATAAATAATTGCATTACAATTCATATAGGTGATGTTAGCACATTAACATCTTCATATCATGATAAGGCATATTGGTAATTCATTCACCCTCCTTATAACATTTACACCTTAACACAACACCTCACAATAATAATTAAGACATTTTAATTCAACATCATACACTATAAACCCTAATACAAGGCATACTCCAATACAACATCATGACTTAATCACAATTAACCACAATTTGAAGTTAAGGGTAGAGATCATAAGACTTACCAAGTCTCCTTCATAGATCATCATCAAACTCTTACCATAAACTCTAAATTCAACAAAATTTGGGTATACATCATCATCAGTCAATAATCAACATGATAATAAGACTAGAAGAATTACTACATCAAAATTCATTACAAGATAATATCTTAAGACAAGATACTTAGGCCAATTCACAACTTACTTCACAACCTACATCACATATCAAGAACTGTATGAAAGAGTACAATTCACCCTAATTATTTCCTTATTAGTATAACAACATCATCTAGTAGTAATTCAACCAATAAAAAAGTCAATTGAATCAAATACAACCTAATTCATATCAACATCAAACCTAGGGTTAAGGGTAAGGTTTATAATTTACAGACAAAAACAAACCATCAAGATATATCATGATTAAGTTTGATTTCATGTTAATATATTCATATTATCCAAAAGAAACCATAAAAAAGCAATTCATAACATAATTTTCGAGATTGAAAAAGACCCGCATGAAAACTCAACTTTTGAAAATACTTTGAAGGAACACTTTGAGGAAAGAGGTCTCAAAGGTGAATTAGATACAATACCTCAACGTTTGGTGAATAATTGATGGTTAAATATCCCATGTAGAGCCCACAAAATCTCCCCCTAGCTTGGTCTTCAATGGTGTCTTCCAGTAGGGAGAAAGAAGAGAGAAGGAAGACAATTTTGTTTTTTGAGTTGTGTTTAGTATGATGGGGTTGGGGTCTTTATGTGGGGGTTAATTAAGTTAATTAGTCATTACATAATCCATAACTAACAACCAAACACCTTAATTAATTAGTTAAGACTAACTTATAAACGTGCAGGAATCATAAGCCCCATCGACGAGACCATGATCGATGCATCGTTGGTCCATCAGCGCCAGGCCCTCCCTTTGTGCTTAACACTCGTGGTTCTCATCAGAGACTTGTGTAGGAGAGGGATCCATAAGCTTATCTAAGTGTTGGTCTACGGTTGGCAACGATGCTCCATCGATCCACACATGACTTGTCGATTGCCTCTCGTAGGTGCACAATGGTAGACGTTACAAACATGAATTGACTTAAAACATATTATCTACCCTTCCACCAATTTTCATGGATTTCCGACTCCTAAAATCTAGTCAAATAGTCTATGGCATACCAATTTTCTACGATTTCCGACTCATCGTAGGTGCACAAGACAATTCAAAACTTCAATTACCACACATAAGGCTCAAATAAAACATTATGAGGAATATCCTTCTCAAAACAACAACGTGATCTCAACATGCTTTACATATATCAATTATGCCAAAGTTCAACTTACCAACATGATACATGTAATTTCATAAAGACTCACCATATCCAAATGTGCAAGATAACTCAAACAAGCCAAACAACAAAATTTCAAGTTCAAATGCACAACTTCATCTAAGTCACTATAAAGTTATTCAAAAATACATCTTTTGCTAAAATTCACTAAAAATCAAAGCAACTTCAATATTAGTTATTATTTTCATTATTATAAGAACTACTTACATTAGTTATCAAATAGAACAGGGCAACGGGACTTCATGTACTCCTCAGCTTCCCATGTTGCACCCTCAACTAGGTGATTCTTCTATAACACCTTTACGGAAGACACCTCTTTATTCCTCAATTTCTTTACTTTCCTATTAAGGATTTGAACCGGGACTTCCTCATAAGAGAGATTATCCATCTCACAAAGACCTTAAATCGGAAGAATAGACCCGGGATCACAAATTCACTTCTTAAGCATGGAAACATAGAAAACCGGATGAACCCAAGACAATTCACTAGGAAGTGCCAATTCATAGGAAATCTTGCCAACCTTTTGGAAGATTACATAGTGACAAACATAACGAGGACTTAACTTCCCTTTCTTGACAAATATAATCACTCCTTTAATAGGTGAAATTTTCAAATACACCTTATCACCTTCTTCAAACTCCAAATTCCTTCTCCTATAGCGAACTTAAGATTTTGCCTACTATAGGCCATTCGCAACAAGTTCCTTATGATATGAACTTTCTCAGAAGTCTTATAAATCAAAACGGAACCAAGAAACGAAGGATTACCCACTTCAAACCATCCAATAGGAGGTTTACACCTCAACCACCAAGGATTACTCGGAGTTGTTATGAACCATGAAACCACCATTCGTAGAATCTGTAAACCTCAAACGTAACCCAGCCAACTTATGAACATCTTTCACTAGGTATTTCTTGGCTTCATCTATGTGAGATACACTACCCAAAGTCATATGCCTTAGAGCATCCGCAACCACATTTGCCTTGCCGAGATAATATAGGACACTCATGTCGTAATATTTCAACAATTCTAACCACCTTCTTTGTCAAAGATTCAATTCATTTTGGGTAAACACATATTGGAATCTCTTATGGTCGGTATATACATCAACATGAACCCCATACAAGTAATGCCTTCTTATATTCAAGGCAAACACCACGACCGCTAACTAGAGGTCATGAGTCTGATAGTTTCGCTTATGTACCTTAAATTGGCAAGAAACATAGGCTATCACCTTCCAAGTTTCATAAGCACACACCTTAAACCCACTCGAGACCCTCTAGTAAAGTGAACACCGGAGTGGAAGTAATCCTATCTTGTAACATTTTGAAGCTTCTCTTACATGCCTTCGACCAGTCAAATTTCTTACACTTTTGGGTAAAAGTAGTCAAGGGAGATGCAATGGATGTAAAACCATCCACGAACCTCCAACAATAACCCGTTAAAACCAAGAAACTCCTAATGTCAGTTGTAGTCAATGGTCTAGGCCAATTTTTTACCGCCTCCATTTTCCATGGATCAATCTCAACTCAATCACTAGAGATGATATGATCTACAAATGTCACCGATCTGAACAAAAATTCACATTGACTATTCTTTGCAAACAATTGACGTCCTTTAAGTAGTTACAATACCACCCGCAAATGGTTCATGTGATCACTCTCATTTTTCAAATATACCCAGATGTTGTCAATGAATACATTGACAAATGAATCTACATAACTTTGAAACACCCTATTCATTAGGTCCATAAACGCCGCTAGACAACTTATTAGACAAAAGAACATTACGAATAACTCATAATGACCATATTTAGTACGAAATTCCATCTTTGGTATATCATCACCTAGCATGCCCCTTATAGTTGATCAAACAAGTCGAAATCTAAGGGAGAGGATACTTTGTTCTTAATGGTGACTTTATTGATTTGGCGATAATCAACACACATTCTTAAGGACCCATCATTCTTATTCACAAAAATAACGAGGAACCCCATGTAGAAATACTAGGTCTAATGAAGCCTTTGTTAGTAAATGTTTGAGTTGAGCTTTCAACTCTTTCAATTCGATCACAACCATCCAATAAGGAGGAATTGAAATGGGATTTGTATCTAGTTCAAATCGATACCAAAATCAATTTCCCGTTTGGGAGAACTACCAGGAATATCATAAGGAAAGACCTCCATAAATTCACTTACTATGGGGGCCAACTCAATGGGAGAATTTCGGAGTCTAAATCTTGGACTCTTTTAATATGGTATAGACAACCTTTAGAGATCATTTTGCATGCTTTTAGACAAGAGATGATACGAGCTCTAGGAATAGAATTTTCCCCATTCCACTCAACAACGGGTTCATATTGAAAGTTAAACTTCACCACCCTTGTCCAACAATCAATTGAGGCAAAGCAAGCATGAAATCAATCCATACCCAAAATAATATCAAAATCAACCATATCAAGTTTTACTAGTTCAACATAAGAAACTCTATTGGTCAACATAAGCGGACAATTTCTATACACCCTCTTTTCAAAAACCGATTCACCTACTAGAGTAGACACTATAAAGGGTTCATGCAAAATATCGGGCAAAAAGTCAAACTTTTTCTATTAAAGGAGTAACAAATGGTAAGGTATCACCGAGATCAAGTAAGGAATATGCATCAATAGAGAACACATTCAAATACCGGTCACCACATCGGGAGAAGTCTCTTGCTCACCCCTAGTGTGGAGAGCATAGAAGTGGTTCTTCTTTGGAGCCTCATTTGAAACACTTGCTTGAGCTTGACCACTATCATTGACTTGACCCCTCACATTAGGGAACTCCCTAACCCTTTGCCCACTTTTTCCACAACCAAAACAATTATATGTTCCCTAAATACAATCACCATAGTGCCGCTTCCCACAAATTCCACTAGTTGTCATCTCGATTAGTGAACTATTGTCTTTTCCCTTCAAAGGCTTAGGGTTAGACACCCTATCACCACTAGCCTTAGTAACTTGGAAGGAACTTTATTAGAAACTCACTTCTTAAATCTAGGATTGTATTTTCTCTCAAGCCTATTCCTTGAAGAACCACTATGAAAAGATCTTTCCCTTTTTGCATATCTACTCTTCCTCTTAGACCTTGCCTCATCCACATGTTGGTCATGCACCATAAGACGAGAAATATTCACGTTGTCATGTAGCCAGCCGAATGAAACTCCTCTTGCAAATCATCTGACACCCCCATCACAAAGTGGCTCATTTCATCTCTTGGATCGGAAACCACAGAAGGAGAATATTTTGACAATTTAGTGAATTTCAATGAGTATTCATGTACACTCATACCTCCTTGAAAAAGTTTGATTCACTCTACCACTTTAGCTTCCCTTTTATCCCTAAGAAATAATCAATCAAGAAAATCCTTCTTAAAGATCTCCAAAATTACCAGACCACCCCTAAACGACCTATTGTCCCTCCATTGTACATAACATGCTTGGATCACATCCTTAAGTTGATAAGTGGATAGCTCGACCTTTTAACTAGTAGACAACCCCATCGCAAAAAGTATCTTGTTGACTTCATTAATGAACTCTTGGAGGTCTTCTTCAACCTTAGACCTATAGAAAGTAGGAGGATTAACTCAAAGGAAATCCCTTAGATGGGAGGCCATGGTAGCGTCTTGTTGATGAGCTTTGGGTATAAACTCCTTATTAGATTGGGCCGTCTTGGCTTGGGCTTGAGTGGTGGCTGGTGTTTGGGTAGTAACTACTTTGGCCATTTGGAAGAGAGAGGCCCTTATGTTCTCATCAGTAAAAGGAGGAGGATTCAACGGGGATTGTTCATCATTCACACCTTCCTCTAGAGGAGGAACTTAATCACCACGGGAAGGAGCTCTTGTATTGACAATCTCTTCTTCAAGTCTTTGTGCCACACTCCTTCGAGTATTCATTTCCAATACTCACAATACAAGGATTAGATGCAAAAGCGCACCATAAGTATACTCTAGTTGCACGATATTATATTTCTAAGAAAGTGAAAACTTCCTAAGAATCAAATAGATTCCTATTCATATGTGTGGCGTACTTCACAATTATGAATACAAACCTACATAGAGGTGGTTGAGAGACATAGACTCAAAGATATTCAACCTTATGCTCTGATACCAAGTTTATCGCATCTCAATTTACCCCTAGAAGTAACATATGTTGTCGTCCTCTTTGAGTAATAAGACTACCCACTAAATTTACATCATTACATTCATAGGTCAAAAACACAGAAAATTTAAAACTTTTCATTACTTCTACATGGAGGTTTACATAGACCTCTAAATACACAGAATATATATATGTATCGAGTATATATAGACCCTTCGTATAGGAAGGTTACATAGCCTTCTACTTTGATTGCATATACATATAAAATATAACATAGAAATAATAGTCATAATAGTTGTCTCTTCTCATAACGATATAATAAGAGTATAAGAACTTAGGCATAACCCCATACATCTAGTAGGAATGCCTCACATGGGCTATACAATGTTTCATACTACAAGGAAAAATCCATAAGCTATATAGAAGCATCTCCCTTGGAAAATGAGGACCTGCCCTACTTGGATGGCTAAGATATCCAAGCCTTTTTCAAGTTATCTTCAAAGCACCTCAACGAATGCAACCTAAAATGTTTGGGAATAATAATGAAATAAGGTTAGTACGCCATTTGTACTATGTGTGAGACCATATGCACACATATATGAAAACATGTTAAGAAAAAGGGAAATTTCATAAATTATGCATTCTTCATTTAAAAACTTTATGCACATTCAACAAGACATTTTCAATCAATATTGCATGTTCAGTAAGTCATAGGCATGTACATCACAAGAATAATATCATGAAGTTTATTCAAGTGAATCATACGTATCATATAATTAGATACATGCTCAAATAACTATATCATCAAGTCATATTAGCAATAAGTATGACTAAGAGCACATTTCATTATAAACAAAGAAAGGCAATTACCTATGAACCCCTATGAAGTCAACAAGTGCCATGACCAAGCAAAGTACCATAACCTTACTCAATCTAGTAACCTTACAAGAATTATAATTAAATCCCTACTTTACATAACGTTGCATTTAGGCGTACATATCATCTTACTTTAATAATATAACCCAACACATATTCATAATTGAACTATTCAACCTATAACATCAATAATGTGCAATTTCATCATATACATAACATATGCAATCATAAGCATAATTATATATAAGACCATCCTCCTAAGACTCCCCTCAAGGCTAACTAGTACAATGCTTAGGAATAGTCCCATAACCATACCTAGACTAAGGTAGACCTCTTAGGTCATCTTTGTTAGATTTCAATCCTTTAGTTCATTTTACCTTTTGGGAACATCTTACCTTAACCGACATGACCAAATGAGCTAATGTGGAATCCAGTGTAATAAAACCCTACTGAGTGAAGGCGTACTACTAGCCAAGGTAGTACCAAAACATAAAACATAGCAACTACGTCGATCCACTAGCTATTATTCCTATTGGGGGCAACATAGTTCAAGAACTAGGAGATACAATTGAAACCCTCTTTATGCTACATGCATTGTAGTCTCCAATCTCAAGAGTACATTAGTGATCCTACACTATGTGGGAAGGGAAACTCCTCAATCTAGTTCACTCGGTGCTAACTTATAGTCCCTTTTTGAAATGTCTTTAAGCCTTTATTATTAATCATAACTTAGTTTAGGTCATAGTTTCTACCCCTTATATAATAATCATCATCATCAATATCTCAATTAGAATTGCATGAGTATAAATCCTTTCATTACAATTTATAAAGGTGAGGTTAGTTTATTAACATCTTTATATCATGATAAGGCACATTGATAATTCATTCACCAAACTTATACCATTTACACCTTAAGCCAAAAACTATCAATCATAAGCAAGACATTTAAATTCAACATAATACCATCCCATAAATTCTAATACAGTTCATACTCCAATACAAAATCATTACTTAATCATAATTAACAACAATTTGAAGTAAAGGCTAGAGATCATAAGACTTACCAAGTCTCCTTCATATTTCATCATCAAGGTCTTACCATAAACTGTCAATTCAACAAAATTTGGGTATACATCATCATAAGTCAATAATAAACATGACAATCAGACTATAAAAATCATTGCTTCAAAATTCAATACTAGATAATATCTTAAGACAAGATACTTAGGTCAATTCACAACTTACTTCACAACCTACATCACTTATCAAGAACTAGTATTAAAGACTAGACTTCACCCTTATTAGTTCACAATTAGTGTAACAATATCATTTAGTAGTAATTCAACCAATAAAAAAGTCAATTGAATCAAATACAATCTAATTCATATAAACATCAAACTTAGGGTTAAGGGTTAAGGATCATCATCCACAAACTAAACCAAACCATAAATATATATAATAATTAAATTAGAAGTCATGAAATTTTTGAGATTGAGAAAGACCTATATTAAACCTCAAATTTTGAAAATACTTTGAAGGAACCCTTTGAGGAAAGAGGTATCAAAGGTGAATTAGATCCCATACCTCAAAGTTTAGTGAGTAATTGATGGTGAATTTTCTCTTTTACAAAACCCAAAGTATCCCCTTAGCTTTGTCTTCAATGGTGTCTTCCAATAGAGAGGCAAATATGAGAGAATGAAGAGAGTTTTTTTTTTCGAGTTGTGTTTAGTATAATGGGGTTAGGGTATTTATATGGGGGGTTAATTAAGTTAATTAGACTTCCCTTAATCTCTAACTAGCTACCAAACCCCTCAATTAATTAGGTAAGACTAACTTAAAAACGTATATGAATTATAAGCCCCATCGACGAGACAACGATGGACGGATCGTTAGTCCATCGACGGCAGGAACTCCCTATGTGTTGTACACTTATGGTTCTTATCACAGACTTGTGCAAGTGAGGGCTCCAAAAATTTGTCTAAGTGTTGGTCGACGTTTGGCAAAAACTCAAGGAAGAGCTTGGGTTGAAGATTTGATTGGTGATTCTTCATCAATTTCGTGGTTTAGCTTCATTGTTGTATGGTTTTTCATCCTTGAAACTCTGTTCATCAAGAAGACTCAATTTCAAAGAGAATTCTATTTTTTCAAAGATGAACTTGTCCAATTTTGTAATCTATACATGGATTCTTTCATTAAAAGTTTTAAATCATTGTGTATTAATTGAAATGTTGTTAATTAGATGACTTTAACATAATTTACATATGAACCCATGTAATTCATGAACCCTAGTTATTGACTACATTGTGGTTGACTTGATATTGCCTTAATTCTTTTGTATTCCAGTGTAGTTTTCCATGGGCTATTGAATTATGTAAGAATTCTATTGAATTTATGTATAAGTTGTCTTATATTGATAAAAAACTCCATTGAATTGACCTAGATTGATTGAATATTATAATTTTTTTATTGAATTGATGATCGTGGCCATGGGTAAAGGCTTTTTTGTATTGTAATGGATGATTTAGCTATAGATTGAAGTGGTAGGAATGGATTGGTGGTACGCTTCACTAATTCTCTTTATTTTATGTATTGTGGGTCTTGAATCATTTTGTGATTGGTATGGTCCACTTATGGTGGCGGTGCTATGTGCTTTACTTGTGAATAATGTCGCCTTGTCGGCGTTACTTTATGTATTATAATTATATTGGACTTGTCGGCACTACTTGATGTATTATGATGATTTTCATAGCTGATTTATGTGAAGTATGATCATATCTATCTATATGTTGTTAAGGTGAAAACATGTGTTCTTCTATTGATGTTGTTAGGTGATCATGTTAGACTACGACTATGTAATTATATGTATAGTCGTAGAATTGATGCATGACTATTCCTACATGACTATATGATTCTATGATAATTATATGTATGATATTAAGTGTATAAGGTAACATATTGATGATAATTGTTATTCCTATGTTCTTCTAGAATGATGTGCTATATGTTATAAAGTGAAGTCTTGTTGTGTCTTGTGTGGTAGACTTGTGTCCCTCAAGTGATACATGCATGAATGTTAATATGAGATTTCTTTACTTAGGATGCTAAAACCTATTAGTATTGTATGTACGAATGACATGTAACCTTGAATATTGCTAAGAATATCCTATGTAGAACCTTCAACCTAGTTATAAGGTTATGATCCTTGATGTCGAAAGCCATAATTGTATTCTTCTTGTATGAATGGTGGATTTAGAGGATTCATTGGATGGAACGACATGAAATCATCCTCCGGAAAATCATGAATCTATCCTCATCGACATTGAAAGGCAACCCTAGGGGACCTCTTTTGTAGGATAAATCTAATTGGGTTATGAAAAATATATGGAACCTTTTCATGTGATCCTATATGTGAATTACTCTACGAGAACAAAGGCTAGCACCGAGTGAGTATTGCAATGGAAGTAGCTCTAGTTAAGAATGAGGATACAGTTCAAAGAAACTCTTCATATTCCTTTATCATGTGCCAACATGGGATATTTCCAAGTTCTAACTTTGGCAAGTAGAACACCCTCTATCGGAGTAGGTTACAACTCTAGATTCCATGCTTAACTACCATGGTCTATGTAAGTTGTTGCCTATTATCATCGTATGGGATACCTACTAGTATTGTAGAAGCTTAATGAAAGTTTAGGTGGTGGTATGGGACGTTGTCTAGACATTGAACAATAGGCTTTGAAAATGTTAGTGAGTGAGACCCTAGGTCTTCTCCAAGACCATAACTTGAATGTCCTTAGATGTGATGAATGTATCTTAACTGGGCTAATTAAAATAATGACATAAGTTAGGAATCATGTTAGATGAAAAAGGACTTACCTAGAGTAGTTAATGGTTGTCTAGTTAAGTATGAAGGGGGTATAGGAATGGTCACTACATATCTTACCTAGATAAGTCTTAAGAATGACTTTAGCTAGGAATGTTGGTTGATTAAGTAGAAATGATCCAAACATAGGTAGTTTTAAGGATTATTTAGGTAATCTTTAAGAGTAAAAGTATGGAAATTCTCTTCTTGATTTACATTTAATTAAGTCTTTTGATAACCTTTGGACAATAGAATGTCATATTATAGGTATGTTATTGTATTAAGTGAGAATGATCTTAGCCTAGGTACTCTAAAGGATGTCTTAAGTGCATGTGAAGGGTTGAACGGGCGGTTTCTTCACAACTCACTCAATTGAACATTAGAATCACCCTTGGTAGGAGGATCTCATGTTTATGTGTGTGGTGTATTGTAAGTGTGTATATCTAATTATAGGTGGTTTTAAGGATCATTTAGTGTTCCTAGAGACGGTGTATAGGAGGTATATCTTTGTCTTACTCAAGTGAGTCTTAGGATAACCTTTAGTGAGAGGATTACATGCTAGAAAGGGGTTACTGTGAAGTTGAGGAACTTTACTGTAACATTGGACTTAGTTCGCTATTAAATAACATAAGTCACTGTAGCGTTGCTAAAAATATGATAAAATGCTTAAGTTTTATCTTATGTGTTTATAAGGTGTTAAATATTGTTCGTATGCTTATACTATGATGTGTTAATTTAAAAACACATTTTCATTAAATGTCTGTTATCATGATTTTTATGGATTACGCCATACTTAGTACATGTGTTTGTACTAATTCCATGATTTTATATATCTCTAAAGTGATTCATCGGTGAAGGTGCTTTTGGAAGCGAAACTTGGATTACATGTCTTTGATTTCTTATTTTGAAGCATTGTAATATACATAGTAGTACTCTATTGTAAATTGGATTGGGACGTGTCCCAAGATTATTTTGAGTCTAATATTTGATGACATTAGACTTAGTATTTCCTATGGTTCTTATATGAAACATTTTTGGAAAAACTATTAGAATTTTGTGAAAAAATTTAATTCCGTACTACTTTTTATTTATGTATATGCGATGAACGATATGGAAGGGCTTGTACAAGACCTAGGAGAGGTCAAGAACGCCGTTTTGCGACTCAAGAGTGTTCTAGCTTCTACGGTATGCTCTCATATCGTAACATACCCACTAGAAATTTGGACAATCTTGAATCGTCACACGGCGTACTTGGACTCTCGAAGGTCTGGTACAAGACCTTTGACATCATTCATTGCATAACATGTACGAAAATTATTGTGGAATTAAAACTTTTCACAAGAAAATAGTACTACTTAAAAATATCTCTTTTATAGAAAAACATAATCAAATTCTATGTCTCAAAGTCTCCATATCAGACAGACGAATATATTGGGACAAGGTCCATACTTCAATGTATAGAAAATAGCTAAGTCTATTACAATACTTTAAATAAGGAAATATAGGCAACATGATATCCTCAAATCTTGGGAGGACATACCAACTCTTTCTTGAATGAAATGCTAACAAAAGGATCACTCCGATACTTCTCTCAAATGCCACATACACCTTTAGAGATATATAAAATGTATTGAATTAGTACATTGCATGTACTAAGTATTACATATTGCCTAAAAATCATGATAACAGGAAATTTGTATAAATTATGCTCTTTTTGAGTAAAACATCATATGAAAAGTATAAGAGTCACTTACAAGTCCACATAAACACATATAGTAACATTCCATAATATAAAAACAATAGAATTTCAAACCATATATCATATGACGCTCCTTCCAAAGGCTATCCTGATATTTACTTTAGTAAGACAAGAAGAGACCGTCCATACACCCTCTTCAAGCACACCTAAATTACATTTAAGACTACCAAAGATTATTTCCTTTTCAACACATACTCACCACCTAATGTTACTCTAAGATTCACTTGAGTAAAAAATGATAGAGACCACCCATACAACATCTTCAAATCTACCTAAGCAACCCTTAAAGGTACGCTACATAGCTACCTTTTCCATAACATACCTTTACTTAAGTCATTATGTTCATTTGACCTTTCAAGAGGCATTCATCAATAAAGGACTTTCACAAAATGGTCTTAGAGAAGACCTAGGGACCCACATACTAACATATTCAAAACCTAGTTGTGCAATGTCTATATAGAGTCCTATTCCACTACCTAAACTTCATAGTAATTCTCCTACACTATCATGTATCCCACATGATGAGAATATGAAATAACCGACATAGACCATAATAGCTAGGCATGGAATCCGGAGTCTACCCTACTCCGATGGAGGGTGTTCTACTTGCCAAGGGTAGAACTAAGACAAATCCCATGTAGGCACATGGTTAAGCAATATTGAGGGCTTTAATGAACTCTAGTATCCTTCTCAAGTAGAGTAACAATGAACTTTAGTCTCCTTCTCAAGTAGATCTACAACCCATAACGTATTCTCTTGATGCTAGCCGTTGTTGTCATAGAGTAAGTTTAATCATCTAAAGGTATATGAGAAGGTACCATCTCTTTGTCCAACAAACTCATAATACGCCTACCATGAATGAGTCCACAAGGTCTTCCACTCAAGATCTATAAGAATAGATCATTCGTAACCTTATTTTTATTTATAAGGTTTCACTAATTAGTCATTCTTAGAAGGGCACCATCTTAGGTCTACTTATCCTACACTTTTATCAATATTCATTCATACACATAAAAGACAAAGGTACATAAACCTAATAACTCAAGATGTTCATGTTCATATTATTCATGTATCAAGTAAGGAAAAAAGGTTTACCAAAGCAATACACACTTCATTATCACCATTATCATATATAGCATAACTTTCAAGAAGCACATAGAGACAACTAAGTACACTTGCTAGTCATCCTAATCATTTCTATAGAATCATCAATATTAACCATCACAAGCCTCATATAAGTCATCAAAACCTTCTATTACTCAAATAATCAAGTTATAACATGATCATATCATAATACACAAAGTAATGGCGACGAAGCCACATTGTTTCACAATTCATAAAGTAATGTCGACGAGGTCACATAATGCACAAGTAAAGCACATAAGCACCGCCACCATAAATGGACCATTCCAATAATAATTATAATTCAAGATCTATATTACATACTAAAAACAGGGTTAGGAAAACATACCACCAATTCACTCTCACAACTTCAATCCATAGACAATTCAACAAACACAATACCCAAAGGTCCTTACGAAAGACCATGATCACTAATTCAATTCAATAATCACAATGTCCAATGAATTCAAGGTAATTAATATGAATTTATAATTCTAAGACTACCTATGCATGATTCTAACATAATTCTTCCTTATTTCAATAGGCCCAAACAAACTACAGAAGAATTCAATAGTATAGAGATATGACACTTCACCCATAAAATAGTCAAAACTAGGAATGCATGGTTTGCATGGGTTCATAGAGTTTTTAGGTTAGAATCATCAAATTAAAATCAATTCAATCATAATACAATGTTTCAGAATGATTTAAGAAAGAACCCATGGCTAGATGTTCAATTAGAACGATTCATGATTTTATCATCCTTGGTAATTCATTGGAATTCACTCCTCAAAGAAAGAGTATTCAAGTATGAATAACCATAGCTTAATTGTGAAGAAAATCCCAAGATATTGATGGAGAAAACCTTAGAAAAAATCAGTCTTCTTCCTTGGAGCTTCAAAGCTTCATCAATGGAGGTTTTGGAGAGAAGAATGGAGAGGTTTTGTTTTGAGTTGAGGGTTTAACTTTTATTGAAGATTTAAAGGCTATAAAAGACTAAATACCTGTCCATAACTCATCTTCAAATTACCCAAAATACCCCTGCACTTATTTGACATTTTAACTAATTAAAATTTGACTTAAAAACGTATCGATCAAATTTTAGAGTTTACTGCGGTTGCAGAGGCATTTTAAAATTTGTTTCAGGAAAATTTCAAGAGAGAATGGTTCGTGACAGTCCCTCATCACAGGGAAAGATTTTTCTCATTCTTTTTAGGTTGTGCGTTGCGAAGAATCCTCCAGATCTTTGTTGCATTGCAGCTTTGATGGCCCATGTTTAGGTTCTCCTCAGGGACCTTAGGCTGGTCCCCGGGGTGTCGTTCTCAGATGTTCTTACCTTTTAACATATGAGGATACATGTATGTACCATCTATACTCAATTTCACCTTCAATCCATCCCCCAAAACTCCACTACAAAACACTACGACGCACTAATTTAACTTCAACTAGTTAACGGATGTCTTTGATGTTCTTGGACATTTGACCTCCAAACACTTCCAAACATTATATACTGACTATAAAAAATATTATTAACCATTTAAGTACTTTAAAACCTCATGAAACAAGTGTTAGGATATTCTCCTAGCTAATTTTTAGGGGCGTTACCATCTCCCCCACTTAGACAATATTCGTCCTCGAATGATACTTTCTACACTTTAAGCACTTTCTAGAGTAAAGACTCAAGACTATCAGAACATAACCATACCACACAACATATTAAATACACGCATATAGGAGAAACCTCAATTTCACAACATTAAGAGACTCAAAACCCAACAAGAAGGTAGGAACTACATCTACAACTTGTCATCCAATAAGACTCAATTTTTTTCATTTCTTAAAGGAGGAACTTCTTTATCCACATATAATCCTTCTCATATACATCACTTCTTAAACATTATAACAATTTTCCATGAAAACAAAAATTTGTCAAATTTTTTAAGTCTTTACAGTGAAAATCCCAAACTTTATAGTGAAACATGCTCAAATTTCCAAAAATACAACTCTTAAGAAATTTATTATGGAAACATGACAATATGAGAGATAAAACCATATAAACTTGTTTACAACATAACCATAACTTCATAAAATGCACAATGCAAGGAATCAATGCAATTCAATTTCCCCTAGACACCTAAAAAAATGCAGCATGCTACTATGAGATTCTACCTCTCAAGCTTGAATACTATAGAAGAGCAGAGACAACAATCAACAACCCAACTACTAACCATATTCCCACACATAGAAGTAACCTATAGCAACTAAATAGATAAACTAAAAATTACCAGGATTATCACCCGAATTTTCTCCCTTAGCTTGCAAAGCATAGAAACGAGTCCTCTTTGATACACCACCATCTAAAGCATTAGGAGGAACTTCCTTGGCCTCTATTCCTTTAGACGCAATAGTAGGACAATCTCTGAACTTGTGATCATCCTTACCACAACAAAATCATCCACTAGTGCCGGCTAGACACTTCACAAAGTGATTTTTTCCACAAATAGCACTTGTATTCTTAAGCACTTGGGAACCACCACCTCTCTCATAGTTAGACTTAGGAGCACTAGAACTATCTTGAATTGGAACCCTCTTCTAAAACATAAGTTTAACGTGCTCATAGGTTCTTTCCCTCTTAGACTCTATAGTTCTCCTTCCAAGTTTAGACTCTTCAATGGATTGATCATAAACCATAAGACTAGATAGAGTCATGTCTCCATGGAGCATAGCCGTACGATAGTCTTTCCTCACAATATCCGACACATCGGTCAAGAACCTACTCATATCATTCTTAGGTTTGACACCAAAGATGGAGAATACTTAGACAATATGATAAACATTATTGAATACTCCTCAAGAATCATGTTACCTTGTATATGGTTTATAAACTCCTCAATCTTAACTTTCCTATAATCACGGGGAAGTTACCCTTCTAAGATTGCTTCCTTAAACTCTTCCCACTCAAAGGGACAAGATTCAACCGGCCTACTATCCTTCTATTGAGTGAACCAAAATTGAGTAACATATTTCAATTGGTTAGTATCTAACTCCCCCTTTTTCCTAAAAGTCACTCTCACAGCATGCACTATATTTTACACTTCATCCAAGAAGGATTGGGGATCCTCTAAAACCTTAGATCCAAGAATAATAGGAGGATTCATCCTCACCTAAAGTCCCTCAGTCTAGATGTCATAGTACTCTCCATAACATTCATTCGAGGCCCAATGTCTCTATTCACTTGTGTAGTCATAACCCGGGATAGAGTAAGGAGAGCCGCCATAATCGCTCTATTAACCATAACTAAGGAGAACCACCGGAACCTCATTAAACTAGACTCTAATAGGTACTTGATCAACTTTGGAAGACACTTGAGCATCTTGAAGAACTTTAACTCTTTGTGGAGTTAGTCCACCTTGGGAAGCTTCCTCTTGCACTCCTCCTTCAAACCTTATAGAGGAGACTCTTATTGTATTCATCTTCCTATAAACACAAGATAAGAGATTTGGAATACACACTTATAACCTCAACTTTATAGGAATGACACAAGATTGATGAAGAAGTGAAACTCCATCGTTGTACAGACTTTGACACACCCTGGAAATTCAATGACCTATACTAGAGCCTCATATGTTTTATAAAGATTATTTTAGACCTAAAATAGTGTATGTAAATTGTTTGAAATGTATTGGATCCATAGCATTAAAAAACATTAATGTTTGGAAACTATCAAATTTTAACTAGTTGAAATCCCTATGTTTGGTGAAGGTTTTAGAGGGTCAAATAAAGTCCAAAACTTGTAAGATGACTTCTAATAGGTAAATTTGTTGTAGAGGGTAAAACCGTACAGTCATGAAACCCCAAGGACAACCATATGGGTCCTTGGGGAGGACCCAAACATGGGCGAGAAGGCTTCCAAAGCAGCGTGCGTGCAAAAGTATTGTGGTGGCTGCTGCGAGACGCGTGGCCATCACAGCGAGATTCGAACATTGAATTGGGACATGGATCCTACACTAGGTATACTTACTCAAATTGGATTTAAAAAATAAATTTAATATTAACCCCGTGACGCGCAACTACTTCACTGATTCGTAAAAGTCGTATTTTAGTGTTTTGACTTCACAAAAAGACCCACTTAAGTGAGGGAGATTTTGGGTAATTTAATGGGTGAATATATAAGTTATTTGAGTAAATTTTAGGTCAATTTTAACACTCAAAACAAGTCCAAAAATTTGAAATAAAAAATTACTCTCATCTCTCTCAAATTCTCTCTTCCTCCAAAACTCCATTGAAGACCATTAGAGTTCATTGAAGAAGATAAAGACTCCAAGTTTCCATACAATATTTGTAGCTTTATCATATTTAAGGTATGATTTATGGAACTCTTGGTATCCTTTTTGAAATGAGGTCCCTCCAAAAATGATTTCTACATCCCCCAAAATCTAGATTTTATTTTACACATGGTTCTTCTGTGAAAATTGAAATTATGAATCAATTTTGGTTAATTATTATTAATTAATGTTGTTTAAGTATATATTTATGGTTAATTTATTATTTACTATAAGAATTACTTAGACCCATATCCTTTCCCGAATTTCATGAGAACCTTGAGTTGATATGATGAATTGTGAAAAATTTTAATACGTATATTGAAAATTTTTAATATGTATATTGACTACATTATTGTAATTTTGTAATTGCTTCTGAATTTACCTTGTATATGTAATTTTTTATGTATTATTGGTAAGGAAATTATGAAGGTTCTTGTAAGGGCAATGAGGTATGTTGATTAGTTCTTCTTGGATTCAGTTACAAATTATGAGTTACTTAGATATTAATAATTCTAAGTCTAATGTGTGCTTGTGATTTTTATGCTAATATTCCTCATCCCTAATCCTAAGACATTGGATTATACATGATATATGTATGCATATTATGATATAATTATTGTATTATTGAAAGTACTTCTTATGAATACAATAAAATGTTAAGTGAAGGGTTTACTCACTTGTGAAGTGGTGTTTAAAGGAAAGGATTGTTCTTACTTGTGATGACCTATGAGTTATGTATGACAAAATTTTTACATAGGGGTATAAAAGAGACTAAATTGAACTTGTATGATGAGATCATGTGATTACTAACAGTAATAATTGCTTACCACTAAAAAGGCATCTATACAAGATGGAGGTCTCACGTTAGTAAGTCCGATCTCTCACATGGGTTCCACACATTTTATGTTTGCATTCCTGAATTATATGTAGTCTCATGAGATGGAAACCTCCACGTTAGTAAGTCAAGGTTTGTAGAAACAATCTACTCGACCCTTAACTATGTGCCAACATAGGACTCTAGCTTAGTGGATCCACCTAGATATATACGTACGAATGGTTACACCTTAGGCAAGTGTTAACCCTCTCATTTAGGTGTGGGAGTAGAACACTAAATTTCATGTAGCTCACATGGTCTTGTGTCGGTTATTGTACTTTTTTCCCTAAAGTAAAAGTAAATGAACAAGTTAAGTATGTGAATTCTTATTATAGTTGTCTTTAAGGCTACTACATAGGGTGAGGGAGGGTATGTGACTTCTCTTACTCATTGAACAAGTGTAATCCTAAGGGATGGTTCTAGTACTGTTTTATATGATTATGTCGATAATATATGAGTTGTATTCATGTATTAATCATTTTATGATGACTTTAAGAGAATATGTTGTAAGTAAGAAGTTTGTATCTTAATGTGATACTTAGCCATGTATAGGATTATGGGGTTCTATCTTTGGCATTGCACAAGTATTACTTGGGTGATATTCATGTTGGGTTGATATTATGTTGCATCGACTTACTATACTTATTATCTATGCATGTTGAGTTAAATTGAAAGAAATCCTTATCTTGACTAAATCGTCCTTTTCTAATGCATTGATTCTTTTTATGCATAGGAGCCATACTTAGTACATGGGGTTCCTACTAACCCTTAATTTCTCCCGTTTTCCCAAATATTTTAGGTTCAGTCCGTTAAGGAGATTCTTGTTCATTGAGAAAAAGACCTTTCTATTTCCTTAGTCAATTGGTGAGTCCTCATTTGTTACGAGGATAGATCCAATCATCAAGCCTTACTAGTTTTGTCTATGTTTTGAGACAATTAGTCCATTATCATGTTGAGACTTAAATGTAGCCTATATAACATATTGCAATAGACTAAGGGATATGCCCAAAATATTATGATACATACTCTTGTAGATTGTTTATATGTTAGATGAGACTTTAGACTTCTATATGATTTGTTATGCTAAAAGAAAAGTCTATGTATACTTCATATGTGAGGAGTCTATGTAAACTCCATATGCAATGTTTTCAATTTTCAGCATTTTGACCTATGATGTGCTATGATGTATGCTAAGGGCTTGTCTTAGTACTCTTAGAGGACGACTACGCCGGTTACACCTAAATAGTACTTTTTGTCATAACAAAATTGGTATCATAGCATAAGGTTGAGTAATGTTGGGATTGATGTCTCACTAA
Organism: Solanum habrochaites; assembly: GCA_027704765.1. Lineage (NCBI taxonomy): Eukaryota > Viridiplantae > Streptophyta > Magnoliopsida > Solanales > Solanaceae > Solanum > Solanum habrochaites. Next base: position 78,339 of record JAKWJA010000600.1, read on the forward strand.
ACCACGTCTATGTATGGACTTATTCATAATTGTAAAGCGCGGTACACTTAAGAATGAGAGACTATGTGATGCTTAGGAACTTTCACTCTCTTGTTATTCCTTCGTCGTGCCTAAGAGTCTTAACTCTATCTAGTCCTTTGTTTCTCTAATCCTTTTATTGTGATTATCGGCAATGAAAACAAGGAGGAACAATGCTCGAAGGGTTGGAGAGGAAAATTTGAAAGAGATGGTTCCCCCTAAAGCTCCTCAAAAACCTCAAGTTCCTATTTAAGAAGGGACTATGTCTAATGTTGAGATAAGGTCGACCATTCATAGATTGAATTTTGTGTTGGAAACCCAAGTTGATAGGGATACAAGGGTGCAAGTGAACCCCAAAGCTAATGCAATCGCTTCAAGGATTAGGGATTTCACAAGGATGAATCCCCTTACTTTCTATGGTTTTAAGGTAGAGGAGGACCCACAAGGGTTCATTGATAAAGTGTTCAATGTTCTTGATTCCATGGGTATTTCTTCTTATGAAAAAGCAGAACAATCCTCCTACCAACTCAAACATATAGCTCAAGTATTGTATGAGCAATGGAAGGATGAGAGGCCGGTCATAAAAGGCCGGATTACTTGGGGAGATTTCAAAATGGCTTTCCTTGATAGGTTCTTTCCCTTCAAACTAATGGAGAGAAAAATGCAAGAATTCATCAAGATTCTTCAAGGGGGTATGAGCTTGAAGGGGTATAGCGTCAAGTTCAATCAACTATAAAATCATGCTCCTACAATGGTTGCGGATTATAGGGCCAAGATGAACAAATATTTCATAATTATATCTGATCTTGTGGTTAAGAAATGTAGGTAGGCTATGTTATTCCTAGCATGGATATCTCTTTTCTCATGGTTCATGCCAAACAAATTGAGGAGCGATATCTTAAGCAAGTTGGTAGGGAGTTGAAGAATGTGTGAACAGAAGAGAGGATTTTTTCTAAGAATAGGTTTGAGGTTTAAGACGAACCAAGGTTCAAATGGAGGTTTTCCAACCAAGGCCCACCTAATGCTCCAACATTTAACAAGACTAAGGTGTCTAATCCTAGGCTCACAAAGAGAAAGGTGGTGGTTCTTATGTTGAGAACCCTCTTTGTTCAAAATGTGGTACAAAACGTTATGATAAGTTCCTAGTTGGAACGGTTAGTTGCTATGGTTGTGGAAATAGTTGTCACATGAAGAGAGATTGTCCTATGATGAAGACTCAAGGAAGGGAAAATCCTCAAGGTCAAGAAAGTGACCCAAATTCGGATGCTCCTAAAAGGAATTACTTTTATGCTCTCCAATCCCTATGTGATCAAGAGAGCTCACCGGACGTGGTCACTGGTATGTTAAAATTATTTTCCTTTGATATATATTCTTTTCTGGATCTGGGAGCTACATTGTCATTCGTGACCCCCCTTGTAGCCATGATATTAGAAATACTACCCGACATATTAGATGACCTCTTTTCATTTTCTACGCCGGTAGGTGATTCCGTGGTGGTTAATAGAGTCTATAAAGGTTGTCCTATTTCATTTCCCAATAGAGTTATATTAGTTGACTTGATAGAACATGATATGCTATATTTTGATGTTATATTTTGTATGGATTGGTTGCATGTGTTGCTTTGCCTCTATTGATTGTAGGACAAGGGTAGTTAAATTTTCAATTCCTAAATGAACCAATTTTTGAGTTGAATGGAGGAAACTCAAATCCTAGGGGTAACATCATCTCATGTCTAAAAGCTTGCAAATTGATTGCAAAGGGTTGACTCTACCACATAGTAAGAGTTAGGGATCTTGAATCTCAGATCCATCCCGTAGAGTTTTTACCGATGATAAGAGAATTCCTGGAGGCCATTCCCAATGACCTTCCCGGAGTTCCTCCGAATGGGAGATTGACTTTGGCATGGACTTGTTGCCGGATACACAACCTATTTCAGTCCCTCTTTATCGGATGGCTACGGTAGAGATGAAGGAGATAAAGTCTCAACAAAAAGATTTGTTAGATAAGGGATTTATTAAACCGAGCATATCTCCATGGGGTGCTCCGGTATTTTTTATAAAGAAGAAGAAATGTTCGTTCAGAATGTGCATCGGCTATCGTCAAGTGAATAAAGTCACTATGAAGAATAAGTACCCGCTCCCTAGGATTTATGACTTGTTTGATCAACTCCAAGGAGCGAGTTACTTTTCAAAGAATGACTTGAGGTCGGGTTATCATCAACATAGAGTAAGGGAGGTTGATAATCCCAAAAGGAATTTTTGAACAAGATATAGTCACTTTGTATTCCTAGTAATGTTATTTGGTCTAACAAATGCCCAGGCGACATTTGGGACTTTATGAATCAAGTTTTTAGAAAGTATATTTATTTGTTTATGATTGTTTACATTGATGACATTTTGATATACTCTAGGAGTGAAAATTATTATATGAGACACTTGAGAATAGTTTAGCAAGTTCTCAAGGATAACCATTTTTTACTAAGTTTAGGAAGTGTGATTTTTTGTTGAGATCGGTTGCCTTTCTTGTTTGCATTGTAACTAGTGAAGGGGTAGAGGTTGATCCAAGGAAGACGAAAGTAGTCAAAAGTTGGATTGGATCGTTCAGTTTTACTGACATTCGAATGTTTTTAAGGTATGCTAGTTACTATAGGAGGTTTTTTGATGGATTCTCGTCTATTGCATCTCCTTTAACGACCTTAACCAAAAAGGAGTCCAAATTAGGATGGTTGGAATCATATGAAAAGATTTTCCAATTATTGAAAGATAGACTCACCTACACTCCGATATTGACTCTATCAAATCTGGGGAGCACTACATAGACGTAACCGGCGTCGTCGTCCTCTTTGAGTAAAAAGAATAGCCTCTTAACTTACATCACTACATTCATAGGTTAAAAATGCAGAAAATTTAAAACATTTAGTTACTTCAACAAAGAGGTTTACATACACCTCTACATACGCATAATGTATATATCGAGTATATAGAGAACCTTCATATATGAAGATTACTTAGTCTTCTACTTTTATTGAACTTAGATCTATAAAATATAGTATAGTCTTAAATGGATGTCTCATATCATAACCATCTAACAAGAGTATAATAGTTTGGACCTAGCCCATACATCAATATAACTAAGACACATATAGGCTATAAAATATTTAATACTCAAATTAAAAGGAATGAACATAAGAGTTTTTAAATTTAAAAAACTTCATAGCTTCATATTGACATTGCCCTTGGAAAGTGAATGTCACATCAAGAGAGTACATCCCAGATGCGACCGGCGTCATCTTCCTCTCTGATGACTCAGCCAAGCCCTTAGCATTTATCATAAAATGTAATTAGTTAAAATTGAAGAAGATTAAAAAATTTACTACTATGTGTAGTATACATAGACTTCACACTTAACATTTATATTAGCATACGATTTCGAAATACTTGTCTCGCATGTATTAAACCATTTAAAAAGTACAAATATTGACTTAGACAATAAATAGTCAATATGCTATATAGTCCTTACTACAAAAGAATCCAAAGAAAATAAATGGAAATAGAGTATTCTTAAAAATACTAAAGTCTTCAGAAGGTAGAGTATGAAAAGATATCATTCCTAAATATGAGGACCTACAAATACTTGGAGAAACCGTTCTAAGCTTCTTTAATCGACCTTGTTATTCTTCAACAGCTGGAACTTACATTTGTAGTAATATGAAGTAATGGGGTTAGTATTCCACATGTACTAAGTATGGCTATATGAACATAACATTTAAGGACATTCATGAAAAAGCATCATTTATCATTTCTTTAGAAAGCATGCTAAGTCATATAAAAGTCTTCTGTGCACATACCATAGAACATGTACAAGTTAAGGATTCCATAATCATAAAGCATGATCATAACAAAAGACATATTATCATAGAGTCATGTAAACAATTCATATTCAAAAGGTCAGATACATATAACATACAAAACACTTACAAATGATACCATCCCAAACCTACAAGTGCAATGGTCATGTGAAGACCCATAACCCCACACAACCAAGTAGATAAGATAGGAGACCATAAGTAATGCTTTGATTCATGAAACTTGTAACATAAGTAGTCATCACCTAATAAAGCATCATAGACCACTAACATGTTTTTTAACGTAACCAACTTCATATAAGAGTAACAACATGTATCGTAATCATCATACCTTTCATGTTATCATATTACATAAGAACAATCTCCTAGTACTTTCCTTAGAGTCAACTTTTGCAATGTCTAGTTAGACTCCCATACCCTTACATATAGTAAGTAGACTCTTCAAGTTACCCTAGTAAACGTCCATTTACTTGTCTTTCATTTTACTTGAGGGAACATGCGCCTTTACTGACATAGACCATCTGAGCTAAACATGGAATCCAGTGTCATAAAACCCCACACCGAATGAAGTTGGTCTACCAGCCAAAGTAGAACCAAAATGACATAGCTTTCTAGGTGGATCCACTCGCTATTATCCTATGGTGGAAACATAGTTCAAGAACTAGGAGATGTATTACAGGCCCATAGTTCCACATTACATGGAATCCTTTATCTCATTAGAGTTATTGTGACCTACCTTCTAAATAGGGAAAAGACACCTCTCATATCTAGTTTATCAATGCTTAGATTAAGTCCTTTTATTGAATCATCTTTAATTTGTCTCTTATGATAAACTTATGATAGGTCATAGGAGATTATCTCCTTGTATAAAAATGATCATGAGATCTTTAGAATTATATTAGAATTTTCTTTCATCAAAACCCTTCGTATGTAAGATTAAGATAACACAATCACCTTATGTAAAACATACAAGAGGATATCATAAACCTACATTTTCGTATTTTCTCATCATGATGTCAAATTTAGCATGTTCATATCCCAACATATATTCATAGAAACATAATTCATACTTCATTAGCATATTATCATCATTCATAGGTAAACATAAAAATCATAGAGTAATTACAACTTTAGAAGACTTACCTCTTCCTTCCAAGTACCTTATGCAAGAACATACGTTCAATTTTTCAATAATTATAACAATAACATAGTGAAATACTCAATAGCATAGTCAATACATATTCTTCAATTCATATAAAAGATAAATTCATAAGGTAGGATAAGGGAATGAGTCATTAAAGAGTTCATTCAAGTTTTAGTTCCAATCCTAACGTTTACATGAAATCAAGTAGTAGATACAACCCAATAAACACTATTATTTAGGGAGAGCTTGTATCACACGAGATTCAGACATTATTAATCATATACTCAATAAATCGTGAGAAATCAACCATATAAAACCATATTTTTATTGAAAGTCATAAATCTAGATTTAGGAAGAAAATCTTTTTTGTAGAGTAAAAACCCAAGAAGTTTGAATTCTTTTACCATCTTTTAAAGGACCTCCTGGGAAAAGAAATCCTAAGAGTGAAAAACCCATATCTTATAGACGAAATAATACTTGAAATTGGATTTGGATAGCTCGATGCCTTAAGTTCTTCCCAAAGCTCTTGTTGTTCTTCAATGTAGTTTAAAAAAGAGAGTGTTTCTTGAGAAAGATGGGTGATTGCGTTTGAATCTGATTTGGATGTGTAAAAAGTGGTCTAAGACTGACCTAGTTTCCACATATAGTCGTCCTATAAAATACCTAAAATACCCTTCACTTAAATGGGTCTTTTTATGAATTTAAATTACCAAAAATGCGACTTTAACGAATTTGGGAAGTGGCTGCGCGTCGAGGGGCCAAGTCCGATTATATTTCAGAATTTTTGGGTTGAGGCAGTGAGGTGCATGTCAGCCTCGCGTCACTTGTCTGCCTCTCAATTCTTGAGGCAGTATCCTACATGTAGGGTGTGCATCGCACACATCATGCTCCAATCTTGTCTGTGCAGGCTGCTTTTGTAGTATGCCTACCCAAGTTTGGGTACTCCCCAAGGACTCTTCGGGTGGTCCTTGGGGTGTCATTACCGGACATTTGGACCCTTTGTACTAAATACTACCGATTCAATGTCTCTTTACAAGTTTTGGACTTCATTTGACATTTCGAAACCTTTACCAAACATAAGGACGTCAGCTAGTTCAAATTAGCTAGTTTCTTGACGTCAGGGTCCTTCTTTGTCATTTTGGGTCTAAACTTTTCTAAAGGAACTTACTACACTCATATAGGTCTGGAAAATATATTTTTAAACATTATTAAAGAGGTTATGCTCTAGTGTAATTCATGTCATTTCCGGAGTGTTACATTATCCCCCCCTTAGGAACATTCGTCCCCCAATGACACTAAAATGTTTTTGAGGATAGGAATATACTTAATACTATCATCCCAACCAGCAACAAAATAAAATCATAATGAGTCACACATCAAAGGTGTACCTTACAACTCCTTTAAACAAATACAATAACATTAAACGTAGCACTCAATTCATGATACACACATAAGAGAGTTTAACATTTCATAACACATAGTGAGGAATTTCCTTGTCAACCATCAACATGAGCTCAAAATAAATCAAGAGTTACCATGATATTATTGTTCTCAAGACATCTGTAATAACCAGCAAGTACACCCTAGAAGTTAGGGCAACCCTTGGGTCGTCATAAGGCGTACTCGACCTTTCGAAGGTCTTGCACTAGACTCTTAGCTATCATTCATTGCATAAGTCATGAAAAGTAGTGCAGGAATTTAAAACTTTTCACGATACATAGTAATAAGGAAACTAATATTTATAAATACTTAAGAGAGTCTCATCGTCACAAGCCAACATAAAGACATGTCGTAAATATCTTAGGGACAAGACCCTGTACATCGAAAGAAATACATAACAAGTCTTAACAAGTCCTAATAGAAGAGAGTAAAGAAAATATACTATGACCTCCAATAAATGAGGACATACTTAGTATTGAGAGAGTCGATTCCCAAGCTTTATTTCTACCCTTCAACTAGGATTCAACCTATACTTATAAAGCATAGAAAAGTGTGGGTACAATTTAAAGAAACATACAAGTCATGATATTTTGGTAAAAACCTTCATGAATTAAGTTGAAAAACATCATATAGTATTATGATTTAGCACATAAGGTAAAACATCAATTTTTCTAAACATAGGAGCATGCTTACAGTAAATTCAGAATTACACATGAACTACTCCTAACCTAAGTTGTCCAAAGGCTCCTCTAAGTAAGACATAAAGAGATCACCTATACATCCTCCTCAATACCTCCTCAAGAGATCCTTATGACTACTCTGGATATGTTTACTTCATATCATTTACACGAGTCACCATTCAATATCAAAGACACTATAAAAAAATACATATACTTAGGAATTTCACATAAGAACCATCTTACGAAGAAACCCCCAATTTTACACTTGCTGCAATGTGAAAGTAGCATACCATAATACCACTTCCACTTAGTGCTCCTTAGGAATAACCTTAGAATAGACACATCACGTTCATCACATGCTAATATTTCATCATAAAAGTCATAACATTGACATGCTTCCTTATATTAAACCATAAAGTCACATTACTTTCATTGACATCATATAAATGACCAATTAATACATTTCATATAAGGAGACACCATGACTCCCTCCAAATGCCTACTTGTGCAATATATAGGTAGTGTCCCATTCCACCACCTACCCTAAGTAGTACACCCTTAATGAGACTTATTTCATTTACATCATTTGTGGGGGTAAGATTTAGCTGTCATAGACCACGAGATCTTGACGTGGAATGCCATTACTACGCTTATCGGATGAGGGACCCCTACTAGCCTAAGGTAGGGTCATATTTTAGCCTTTACATGGGTTGTCCAATAGATACACCTACATGGGCAGATAGTTAAGGGACATGAAGATTGCTACTAAGTAACTCACTCTGTACTAACGAGGAGCACCCATATCAAGAGGTACATTGGATACAACATCTCTACTCACGAATTGTACCCACCCCTTCTTCAAATCCTCTTGGTGCTAAGTATAACTCCCCCACAGAGTCTTAAAAATTCATTAACTATAGGTTAGGACATAACTATTGAACACCCCTTCTACACTTACGGAAGGTATCAAATCTCCAACCTATCTTTGGAAAGATTGTCGGGAATAGTGAGGTTGCTCCTAACACTTCATCTAAACTCACGAAGAGTGTTTACCCAAAAATTTCCCTTTTTATGCTTAGGAATAGTAGGGATGGTCTAGACACTTCATCTCGTCTCACGAAGAGTGTCCACCCTACAATCCACAATTTTCTTTCATCGGCTTCATTCATGCATTGAAGTGTGTGTATGAGCACATGTGAGCACACCTTTCACAAAATGACAACTATTCCTATCATTGACTTCTAGACATGCTCAACTCAGATTTATCAAAAGTTACACATTATCATTCTTCACATATCAAATGCATACTTCATTTGGACATAAACCGTTCAAGATACTCATTCCAACATTCCAACACATACAATGCATATACATATCAATATTATCACTTGACATTACTTATCATTCCTTCAAGGCTATTTTCACAATACACATATAAGTGAATATATTTCAAGTTAATACCGCTATCGAAGGTGGACCATACAACTCAAGAGTTACTTCAACATTACTTAGTCAAGATATAACAACTTACCCTCCATCCAAGGCTTTACCACCTATTCACAATTTATACATTAATCTAAAAAAATAGCCCTTAAGGCAAAGAAACAATAACTTTAACATTATCTAGTCATTATCATATAACACATTTCATAAACCAAAAGTTGATAAAAGAATAGACATGATCCATTGAGGTTTTTACATTAAAATTATCTTTTAATGTTAAAAAAAACCCATTCAAATGAATAAAACATTTTTCATGCAAAGACCCATACTTAGAGTAAAAAGGGATAAAGAAGTTTGAAGTTTGAATTTTTTTTTTGAAGTTTCATTGAATGGGCTCCTTGAATGAAAGAAGGTTTCAGGATGAATATCATACCTCAATGAGAAGGAATCCAAGATAATTTTGATGAAGAAAATGTGAAGAACTTGGTCCTTTTGCTAGGAGCTTGATGCGTCTTCAATGGAGGTTTTTGGAGAAATTTGATATGATCTTTATGGTTTGAAATGATGGGTTAAATGAGGTTTAAAATTACCTAAATAAGTCCACAAATAATCCCCCAAACTTTCCAAAAGACCCCCACACCATATGGACCCTTTTCAAACTTGAAATTTTACTTAAAACGTCTTGGCAAAATCAACGACTTGGCTGCGTGTCGCGAGGCAAGATCCAGATTTATACCTCTAAAATATTCTGAGGAAGTAGACTTCGTAAAAAGGGCGCGTCGCAAGGTGGGGCTTCAGATCCTTCCCCTGCACGCTGCCTTGGGTAGCATCTTGACCCATGTTTGGGTCCTCCTTGGGGGCCCTTCGGGTTGTCCCCGAGGAGTCGTACTCATACTTTTTTACACTTGGTACATCTATATACGCATAGGAACCGTTGACACTCAATTTCACTCGAAAATCACCCCCTAAAAATCCACAACAAAACATTAGTTGAACTTCGACTAGTTTTCGTACATCTTGGGCATTTGACTTCCAAATGCTCCCAAACTTTATGAACTAACTTCTAATGCTAAAATAAACTATTGTATTACATTATTAACCCATTAAACACATGTTAAGCTCTAGTTTGACCTATTTGTTTTTTAGTTTCTTTACAATCTCCCCCACGTAGAGCAACATTTATCCTCGAATGACACAAAATATTTCCGAGGACATAAAGGACCCAACTAGCAGCATACCACAAAAATCGTAAAGGTCAAGACATTCATACTTAATGCACCAACTTACAAGGAGTACCAAATTCACATTATTAAGAATCTAAACAACATAAGCAAGGTAGAACAAGTTCCACAATTCATAGCACATACTCATTTAATTATTCATGGAGGAACTACCTTCTCCAACAATAGTCATTCTCTTACACATCATTTCTACACATATTGAGAACATCAATCATGAAAAAGCAATAAAATAAAAATTTGAAATTCTTTATAGTTGACACTACTCCTTTATAGTAAAACATGCTTAAAATTCAAGAATTCACATTAAAGAGATTCTAACATGAAGGCATGACAACATAAGAGACAAGATCATATAAACTCATACCATAACAAAAACAAAGCAACAAAAATTAACTATGACTTATCGGGGGCTTCACTCTGGATTAGTCGATGATACACTCAAATTTACTTCTCAAAACGAAGTAAAAGAGGCCGCATCAAGTAAAGAAACCAACTAGTGAGGTTGGGATCGTTCCCACGAGGAAAATGGTTCAGATTTAACTTTATTCTATTATTACTTTTATTTAGTCAATTTTTTCACAAAAACAAATAACTAAAGGGGGAATTTTATTAATGAAAGCAATAAGCTAAATTCAAGTGAACAAGTGACAACTTCAAGTATTGGAGTTTAATAAGGTAATGAGAGTAACTAGGGAGTAAGTTTTCCTAACAGGCTCCTAAGTCGGTAATTCTAGCTATAACAATCTTTCCCTGGTATCCTACATGAAAAGTGATAAGTTGGGTATCTCTAAATCGTCGGTCTGACATCTCGAAAATTTCACTCCGCACTTTGGTATGACTACGTATGTTGCTTTACTAAACTCTATCTTTTCCCCTTATGAAGCATCATATTCGATATTTGACTAAGTTGTTACTTTGTACCTACCGACACTAGCCTATTAGATAGCATACACTAAATATATGTTGATAATTATTTTCCTATTAGCTTCCTCCTTGGTCTTGCAAGTATCAATAAGGTGATTTTTAACGTTGGCCATTCGTTAAAAAGACTTCTAAGCGAAAGAATTATCAATACATGCAAGTCACTATTCTACAATCGTTATTATAGCTAGGTTTTACCTTGTAATTTACCCATAGTTTCCACAACCCTAGTTATAGAGTTTAGTTACCCATTCTTATAATCACATAATTCATAATAATAATGTAAGAATTCATGCACTTACTTTCATGAGAATGAACCAAATCCATAAATTTAATTGAATAAATCACAATACAACAATATTCGATATCGGAAAAGTAATATAAAATCTAAAAATTGAAACTTCAATACTAAGACAATAAGACTGAAAATTATCAAGCGTCTAACCCCTAAAATGAGGTTTTTTGGACTATTTATAGATACAAAACCTTGTAAAAGCGAGAAATCTATTTAAAGAAAAATCTTCCCAAAACACGTCTGAGTCGATGACTCTCGTGATGGACCGTCGTGGACACGATAGACCGTCGTGGTCTTCCGACTCTCTATAATTAACTCTTTTTATTCTTATTTTCTTCATTAACTCTTTGTTACCCTCGATAGATAGGTGTGACGGACCATTTCAAGCACGATGGTCGGTCGAGGTGCTTCGTCCCACGACACTTAAAATCTTCTGAAGTTGGGTACTGGACTACTCTCAGTAAGGATTGACAAATGTGCAGGACTCACCGTCGTGGCTATGATGGTCAGTTGTGAGCTTCCGTAGTCCCACACTTGTTACGAATTCCCCCAAATCCTTCAACAACCAATATCTTCTCAGGAAACATGACCCTTACGGATATCACAGTCACGATGGACCGTCGTGGGGTCCATAAGTTGTCACTTCTGCAATTTCAGCTCAAATCTCCGCGTTTTCCTCTGGATAGATTTCTTGGAAATAAATAGAAAACTACATCAAAAATCAATACAAGAAGGCTTTAGAGACAGACTAAACTTAAGGAAAAGGCTTTGAAAGTACCGTGAAACCACGGTATATCAACCCCTAAATTTAAATTCGTTGTTTCTCCTCAAGCTACACACTATGACTCACTACAAAATTTTTGTATAAGAGTATCTGTATTTTATCTTTAACAATAATTTGGCTATCAATCCTGAATATTCTTATTATATTGATGCATGCTATCACTATTTGGCTTGAATTATGTAGATCAGACCATCACATAGACTCACCACAAACTGACACCTATCCTCTTCGATCTATCACCTAGGTGCTAATTTTTTTGGTATTACAACTAGTGTCCTCACTTCAAAATAACTTCCTCATTTTTCACATAATGATTACAATTTGAGTATATAGATTACTTTTCAAAAGTCGCTCTCAAAACAACTTTACAACTCATTTACGCATATTGCCATAGGTTTGCCTTTATTTTTATTGCTTTAAGTTCTCCATAACAAACTCTTAGGATAACGAACTTTCTTTGCTTGTAACATAGGCTTACGGTCAGGTAGGGTATATTTAGGTATATTTTAGTGACTTGTTGCCCTCCATGGCATATCATCTAAGCGTCCTACCTTTTTATCATTTTACTTCACCATATTTCTCAATTTTATTTCACCTTGCTATTCTCCCTTTCTTCTCCTTATGTGTAACTGACTCTTCTATTTTCTTGTGTTTATTCTATTTTTATTGTTGAGTTACTATTCTTTTCTTCTTTCTTCCTCTTTATTCTTTACACCCCACTTTCAGGAGTATTCCTCATAACAGCCACCCTTAACTAATGGCTTTTCCATGAGTCAAGATTCACAATACCCAAGATTGCGTCAGGGCCACGACAAGGTTGTATCGTGCATTAGCCATGTATGAGTTGAATTGCACATGTCCAAGGAGGGACCAGGGCCAACACATTGTTCCTGGAAAATATCAGATGGGGTGAAGAAGAAATATCTTTTTTAATCTCAAACTATTTGGATCAATAAGGGATTACTTCATTTTGTTTTTCTGTTATTTTAGGCTAAAGATTGACTATTTCGAACAAGGGGCTATGATCCTTTCCTAATTGACTATTATGACTTACTTTTAGCATGACTAACCAGGAAGTTCTAGCTCAGTACCAATAATGGAATTTTAAAATTTTCCTCACTCTCACATGACATCTAATTACTCTACCAGGTTATCAGACACCTAGTTCAAATCTTAGATTTAGGGTCATGTCGTAGTGTATCTCTATATCATTCTTAGAGCCACACATTTATCAGTAACTATGCCTAGTCACGCATCATTTTTATTAATCAGTATATCATTTTTGGTTTAGCCATCATGCTTCAGATTAATACTATGTACACAAGATATAATCATGGTGGTTCAACAATAAAAACAATTAGTCTCTTGGGGAAAAAGAAAACAGGCAAGAAAACCCCAAAAGAGGATCGTGAGTTGGTTTACTCTGACCTCACCCTAGCAGTCACTTTCCATTTACCCCACCCACAACAAATATATATAATTTCCCCCAATGAATAAAATAATCTAAAACAATAGAGTGGTAGGTGAAGCAAACCTGAGGCATAAAACACCGGCGTTCAACAAGCTGGTAGGTCCGGTCGGGTTTATGTGTTTTGACGCTTCTAGTCCCAGTCGATGGTCCGTTTCAAGGTAAACGGTCCGTCATGGGGGTCCGTCAAATGTTTCCTAACTTTGAAAAATTTGAAAAACATACATGGGCACGATGGATGCTTGCAACGGTCTGTCGCAAGCGTGATGGTCCGTCCATGGGTCCGTCAAATGGTGTTGTAGACCAATTTTCTGCAGATTTTCTGGTGATGTGATACCTGCAAATTTAACACCAATTAAGCTATTCTTTTTGTATTTTCTAGACATTTTCTTTTGACAGGACCCTAAATTATGCTCTAGACAACACTTCGAACAAAAATAAAACAAATATTTACCCGGGATGTTTAAGGAAATAAAAGCAAAGAGACATGCAACTATAACAAGAAAATCACGAAAAAACTATAGTTGGTGAGATAATACCTATTGGGTTGTCTCCCAACCAGCGCTTGATTTAACATTGTGGCACGACGTAGGACACTTGATTACTCAGACTTCATCAAGAAGGTATGCCTCGATCACTTCATTCGCCGTTTTAGCATGCCCCATATAGATTTTGATTCGCTGTCTGTTCACCATATCGGAGAATATCGGCATCATACATATCTGAAATATGGCAGTGCATTGCACAACCCAAACGTCATTCTGTTAAACACAAAGGTCCTATATGGACAAGTAAATATGGTTTTCTCTTTATCTTCCGGTGCAATGGAAATCTGATTATACCCCAAATAACAATCAAGAAAACATTACCACCCCTTTCCGGCAAGTCTATCAAATATATGATCCATGAAGGGAATAGGAAAATGGTCTTTTTCGGTCAATGCATTTAATATTTGGTAATCCATACACACCCTCCAACCAGTTACCAGTCTCCTTGGAACAAGCTCAGTTTTCTCATTGGGGACCACAATCATTCCCCCTTTCTTAGTACACTCTGAATAGGGCAAACCCAACTACTATAAGCGATTGGATCTATCACATCGGTATCCAATCATTAATAAATTCCTTCTTCACTACCTCGTGCATAGTTAGATTTAGACGTCATTGATGCTCAATACTCGGCTTATGATCGGACAAGAGTTGGATTTGATGAGAAAAAATACCGGAAGGGATCCTCCTTATAATATCCGCAATAGTCAACCCAATAGCTCTTTTGAACCTTTTAACACTTTTACAAAATTCTCAACTTGATGCACATTCAAATCTGATGCAATAATAACCGGCAAAGTGTCATCTTTTCCCAAGAATTCATACCTCAGATAAGGTGGTAGAGGCTTAAGTTCTAATTTTGGAGCCTCCACAATAGACGGTATCGGGTGGAGATTCGCCATATTTCATATCTAAATCAAATTTCTTTGGTTTAAAACAAAGATTACCTAGATCAAGTGCCGCAACCAATGAGCCATACTCTTCAATGCCATCACTATCAAAATTCATGATCACTGCCGCAAGTACTTCTACACCCAGACGCTCTTAAAGTTGTCCTTAGATGACTTTTCAATTCTGTAGGATATAGAAGATACCGATTGGAGCTCACCGCTCTACCACATTGACCTACAAATGTTTAAGGTCACTTCTTCATTGTTGAACAAAAATTTCATCGGCCCCTTTTCCATATCAACCGAGGCTCTACCCATAGCAAGGAATGACCTCCCAATAATAATAGGCACCTCAAAATCAACCTCACAATCAAGAATCACAAAATCGGCAAGAAATATGAATGACTCCCCTTTTACTATCACATCGTGGAGTATACCAATCGTCCTTTTTACCGTTCGATCGGCCATTAGTAGCCGCATCGCAGTAGGCTTTGGGTCACCCAAACCCAACTTCTTGTAAATCAAAGGGCGTCATGAGATTAATGATTGCCTCAAGATCACATAATTCTTTCGCAAAATGTAATAGCCCGATTGTACAAGGAATAGTGAAAGCACTCGAATCTTCTTTCTTTTGCACTAGAGATCTTGTAGCAATAGCACTACAGTGATGCATTCTATCATCATCCACTAAAGTGACTGATCTTTTCTTCGTAAGCAAATCTTTCATAAATTTGGCATAACTGGGCATTTGTTCAATAGCTTCTACCAAAGGGACTTTGATATAATGTTGTTTCAACATCGTTATAAAAAACCGGTATTTACCATCCTCATTTTTTTTAACCTTTTTAAGAAAGGAGGTGGTGGTCTAGTCAATGACTTTTCCTTTTTGGGGCACCTTAACATATTTTACCATTTTATCTGCTAACTCACCGTTAACCTCCACCACCGTATCATCATCTCTTATCACCTTTTATAAACCAACGACATAGGTGGGTCAATAGTTTGCTTACAACACCGAGTAGTGATTGCCATACAATGCCAATCATTTTTTGGATTTTGGACAGTGTTGCTAGAAAGAGTGCTCGGTAGCTGTGTGTTCACAGTTGCAGACAATTGGGACATTTGCAACTCAATATGCTTAATCGAGATTGCATGTATATAAACTTTTTGTCGTATACTCTCTAAGTCATTACTTAACTCTTTAGTGTGCTTATCACTAGCATCGAACCTCCTCATCATTTTATGCCTCGTAACTTGAACTCGCACCATACTACCTCCATCATCCCTAGGAGCAACTTCACGATTTTTAGGTGGAACATAGGTCCCAGTTCTATCATTACTATTACCATAGTGACCCCGATTGAAGTTGTTGTCACGACTGTAATTCCCATCTCGGACATAATGACCCTAGCGGTAATGATGACAACATTTCCGACCTTGGTTACCTTGCCCTTGGCGATAATTCTCGTGATTGGATCCTTGGGCATTCTGTCAGAAATCCCCCAATTGATCAATCACCGCATAGGAGTCCTCCTCATAGTAATATTCATCTTTTGGAGGTGGTGGTTTAGACAAGTAATTCACCATATTTACCTTTTTTGCACCCCAACAACATATTTCAACATCAACCTAAGCTGAGTTCTCATTTGAGTCATATACTCACGAATATCATCTACGACTGAGTTGTGTGCGAATTGGTCTGCGAAGGTATTTCTTCCAGTATTTCACTTCCTAGTACTCCCAATAAGAACCACCCGCTATCCTATCCAACACCGCTTTGTTATTATATTCTTGTCCCTGATAGAAATACTCTTTCAGAGACTTATTATCTATGCGGTAATTTGGGACACTTCGCAAGAATGAACTGAACCTATCCAAAGAACTTCTAACTGACTCTCCCGGTAGTGCCACAAAGTTATTTGCACTGTCTTTGTGGTTTAGTGTCTTAGACACTGTGTAGTAGCGTGCTAGAAAGCATCCCTCAGTCGATTACAAGTGAAGATTGAGTTATAGGGGAGCTTAGTAAACCATATAGTAGCCTCTCCTGTCAGTGAGAGAGGAAAAACTCTTAGCCCGATTACATCCTTATTCAAATTGGGCCTCCCAATACAACTATTGCACATTTCCCTTACCATATCCATGTGGATCCTCAGAAGTTAGCCCCGAAAACAAACCTCTGGCATTGATCATTTTCATCAGACTACTAGTCACCTCAAAAGTCAAGCCGTGTGGTAGAGGGGGAAAGACGAGTGGCCCATCACAGTCTGCGATATTTTCATAGACCCTATAGTACTCTTGAGGGCGTGGAAAAGGAGTTTGTCTCCGTATAACCTTCCCCACAAATATCAGGTAATATAGGGTCATGAGCGTCGACTAGTGGTTGCATTTGTGTGTTGACCTCATCACCTTTGATGCCTAAATTCTTATTCATTCTTCTTAAAGTACGCTCTAGTTCGGGGTCAGGTTAAATTACGGGTATTCCTCTACTCCGAGTGTTTGGAATATATGGAAGTTAGACCTACATTAGACAAAAACATAAACAAAAAGTAAAATTGGGAAAATGTTTACTAAATTTTTGTAATAAGATTAAAGTTAATCTAAAAGCAACTTTCCTGGGCAGCGGTGCTAAAATTTGATTAGCTCAAATTTACTTCTCGAAATGAAGTAAAAGCGATCACATAGTGTGAAGAACCCAACTATTGAGGTTTGTATCGTTCCCACGAGGAAAATGGTTCATACTTAACTTTATTCTATTATTACTTCTATTTAGTCAATTGATTCCCAAAAATAAATAATTAAAAGGGGTTTTTGATTAATGAAAGCAATAAGCTAAATTAAAGTAAACAAGTGACAGGTTCAAGTACTGAAGTTTAATCAAGTAATGAAAGTAACTACGGCGTATGTGTGCGCAACAGTCTCCTAACTCGGTAATTCTAGATTTAACAATCATTTCTTGGTATCTTGCACGAAAAGTGATAAGTTAGGTATCTCTAAATCCTTGGTCCGACATCTTCAAAATTTCACTACGCACCTTGGTCCGGCTACGTGTGTTGCTTTACTAAACCTTATAATTACCTCATATTTTGCATCATATTCGATGTTTAACTTAGTTATTACTTCGTACCAACCGACACTAGCTTATTAGATAGTATACACTAAATCTATGTTGATAATTTTTTTCCTATTATCTACCTCCTTTGTCCGGCAAGTAGCAATAATTCGAGTTCTAACTTTTGCCATCCATCCAAAAGACTTCTAAGCGAAAGAATTATCAATACATGAAAGGCACTATTCTAGAATCATTATTTTATCTATTTTTTACCTTGTTATTTACCCAAGGTTACCACAACCCTAGTTATAAAGTTTAGTTACCCATGCTAATAATCACACAAATCATAATAATAATGTAAGAATTTATGCACTTACTCTTATGAGAATGAACAAAATCTATAAAATTACTTGAATAAATCACAAAACAACAATAATGGATTTCGGAAAGTAATATCAAATCCCAAAATCGAATGTTAAATACTAAGACAATAAATTGAAAATCATCCCTAACCCCAAAATAAGCTTTTTCATAATATTTATAAGAAACAATGTCTAATAAAAGAGAGAAATCTATTAAAGTAAAAATATGGCAAAACGCGTCTGAGTCGACGATTCTCGTG
The DNA here is from genome assembly GCA_027704765.1 of Solanum habrochaites. Classification (NCBI taxonomy): domain Eukaryota; kingdom Viridiplantae; phylum Streptophyta; class Magnoliopsida; order Solanales; family Solanaceae; genus Solanum; species Solanum habrochaites. Next base: position 96,747 of record JAKWJA010000600.1, read on the forward strand.
ATGGACCATCGTAGACACGATGGACCGTCGAGGTCTTATGTCGCTTCATACTTAGCTATTTTTCTACTGCTTTTCTTTATCAAATCTCTGTTTCCCTCGATGGACAGGTGTGACTGACTGTTGCAAGCATGACGGTCAATCGAAGGGCTTCGTTCCACGATACTTAGAATATTTTGATAGGGTACTATGACTACTCTCTATTAGCATTGACGAATGTGTAGGACAGACATTTGTGGCTATTACGGTCCGTCGTGAGCTTCTGTAGTCTTACACTTTGTCAGAATTCCCCAACTTCCTTCAGCATCCATTATCTTCTCAAGGCAGTTGACCCCTACGGACCGTCACGGTCACAACAGACCGTCGTGGGGTCCGTAAGTTGTTAGTTATACAATTTCAGCTCAAAATCTCTGCATTCTCCTCTGGACATATTTCCTGGAAATAAATAGAAAACTATATCAAAAATAAATAAAAATAAGTTTTTGACACACACTAAACTTATGGAAAAGGCATTGAAAGTACCGTCAAACCATGGTACAACAGTCGCCTCTTTAGCTCTGAGAGCGTAGAAATGATTCATTTTTGGAGCATTGGGATCCAAACCATCACGAGGAGCTTCGTTGACCTCTTTCCCTCTTCCCTTGAAGGTAGGGCAATCCCGCATCTTATTGCCCCTATTACCACATCCAAGACAACCATTCAAACTAGCAAGACACCTACCCAAGTTTTTCTTTCCTCAACTAGTATACCTATGCCTTTCATAAGCATAACACCCTCCATGAGAATTTTGGTTGGAAACCCTATCCATGTTCCCCATGAAAGAGTCTTCATTAAAGAACCTCTTCTTAGCCTTAGGTTAACTTGACTCCTCCGATCTAGGCCTCTTTCTATCTCTAGTCATCTCTCCAAGATTAGACTCTTTAATTTGTTGGGCATAAACCATGATCGTAGAGATATCCATACCATTATGGAGCATAGCTGTACGATATTATTTCTCAACCATACTAATTACCCCTATCACGAACTTATTCATCCTAGACCTAGAGTTGGCTACCAAAGTTGGGGTATATTTAGAGAGTTAGGTGAACTTGAGAGAGTACTCCTTACAAATCATCTCCCCTTTATGAAGGTTCACGAATTCCCCTAACTTTCTCTCCCTTAAATCCATGGGAAATAACCTATCGAGAAAGGCCATTTTGAACAATTCCCAATCTACCAGACCTTACCTTAAGGAACTCTGATCTCTCCATTGTTCAAACCACACTTGTGACACATATTTTAGTTGATAAACGTCAAATTCTACTTTCTCTCTAGGAGTCACACCTATAGCATCCACCGCCTTGAAAACCTCATCTATGAAGCCTTGTAGATCTTCATAGACCTTAGTGCCTTTGAAAGTACGAGGGTTCATCCTCGTGTGTAACATTCTAGAAAATGTACTTGATTAGTGAAGGGTCTATTAGATTCTAAGAATATATATAGGGGTATATAGGCATCTCAATGTCCAATATTGAGTAATATTTGGAATGTTAGAGAATATTGTCGTAAGGGTGTTGGCCAATTTCTATGTATTAAGATATACTTTGGTGTTCAAATGCTCCAATCCAAGCTTGTTTAGGAATTGTTCCTTTAATGAACACCCTAAGCAACATTTTTTTATTTCATAGCTTAAATAAATTAGGTATGAGGCATCCAAGTGTCAAGACTAGGTACCATGGTACATAATATTTAAAATGATCATGTAGATTAAGCAGTGCGCAAGGACATAGTGTGGCTTCTTGGACAAAAAATGAGAAGCAATACATGTGCAAGCACATGTGCTAACCAGCCAAGAGATAATCAACAAAGCCTAACCAATGTCGGTTAGGGCGGTTATAAGGAAATCGCCCACGGGTAAAGCCATGTGGGGCCTAGCTTCCTAACAAACTGTAGGCTCTAACTAACTTACCTCACTAACTAACTAACCTAGGACTAACCGAAATTAACTAACTAGTGTGCTCAAAATCCTAAGACCTAACCGGGTGACACTAGTCTGATAACTTACTAAAAAAACATTCTAGTTCCTAACATAGGATGGTCCAAAGATATTAGTTATGCTCCTAGTGAATTAGGGGTACTTTCTTAATTATCGTAGGTAACTTAATTAATTAAATTAGAAACTTAATTAATTTATTTAAAATCAAAATCAAGGCCGAGACCCTTAGAATTTCTTCAGATTTGGCTAAGTCAAATGCTCTCCTATTTTTAGTCAATTTAGGAGGGGCGTTTTGGTAATTAGCAAATAGATTTATTTAATTAAGTTAATTAGCCTAAGTTAAATTAGTGAATATTGAGTTCCTACGACCTAGACTAACGTTTATCCATAGGAAACCTCACAATTGCAAATAGTAAAAAAACGAAAGGAAAAACAGTCAACAATTCTCCTTAGGAGATTTCCAAGTGATTATTCAAGGTTTACGTGCAAAGTACAAGGTTATCTTCGTAGATTCAATTCTACAGTAAGGTATGTGTTTTCCATCTTTGATTGCTTTCACCAAGAGTCTTTTTAAATGTTTTTGAATTGAAGAAAATCAAAACTAGGGTTGTTCCCAATAAATCGAATGTTCATCTCCCAATTCTCCCTATTTCCAATTCTAGAAGTATGTATAAGGAAACTCTCGAGCATGTTGTTGGTATGTGGTGCTAACTGATCATTATCAGTAGGTTTCTATGATTTGATAATTGTAGAATGAGACCTATAGGTTAGATCGGTATGATTAATGCCTAATTGTATTCGAGAAAATGTAATAATTATAAGTCGTTTCTGAAATTCATTTTACTATTGTAAAGGAATGAAGGTTTCGAATTACTCTTTGTGTTTATAGTAGATATGTTTGTAAGTGTTTAGAATGCAATGTTTCAAAGAATAAATAATATGTGAATCAAAGCTAATTAATCAATCTTCAATGCACAAATCAACTTTATAGCTTGGCCAATCTAACACTAAATTGTTCTTATAACCTAATTAAATGTTTAATGTTGGCTGTCTAAAAATGAAGGTTTAGATTACTATAATATGTGAAAGTTTGGCTTATGCAAATAAATTCGCCAATAATATTATTTCCAAAATATTTAATTGTATTGGCCAATAGTAAGTTAACCGAATTCTATATGGCCAGTGTAAATTATGATGTCTTTTGTGAGGAAAAATATATATTAAAGATTTACTTGAGATGTAACTCAATAAATTCATAACCCAGGGTATGCCACTTATTTGCATAGGTCGCAATATACCCTATCTAAATGACATTATGAACATTAGCACATTGAATAAGTCCTTACAACTTTCATAGAAAATGGAATAAGGCTACCAAATATCATTGAAAAATATAAGGTGAGTAATGAAATAACCAAAAGCTTATGAGTTATGAAATTGACCTAAAAGGGGTGTTAAAGGAAGTGAGACAAGTCTCACTGCACCTAAATAATTATGTCAAAGATAATCACATAAGAATGTGCTAGAAATTGTGAGACTAGTCTTATTCACACCATAATGATAATGTAAGACTTAAGTTCACATTCATTAAGTAATGAAAGGGATGACAAGTAATCCATTAAGCTAAGAATAGAGCATACTAGAAGCAACCTTCCATAATGATTGAGTCAACTCTAAACGATGTGAAGTATAAGATATTCAACAAAGTGTCGATAATCTAGAAATGAGATTCTGCATGCACATGCAATCCTGATGATATGAGACGACCACCAAGGTGGATAAGTAGTTCCATAATTTTGCCCCCTTCCTAGAATTTTAACTTTGCAAGCATAGGTAAATAGCCATTGGATCACTAAAGTGCTAGGTAGTATTCAGGTTCATTTGCCGGTGAACCACCTCTATTTAGTGTTGGAAAAACTGATTTCATGTTTTAGATCACATGATCGATGTACTTAAATGCTCCAGATTCGGTTTCACTTTATCCAGTGAACCACTTCTTTTTTACGAGTGGGGAATACAACTGGATATCCTGTTAACTCACATGATCTAGGTTCACTTTAGCGGGTGAACCACCTCTTTTAAGTGTGGGGAACTACATTGGATTTCAGATATCTCACATGATCTAAAGCCAGTTTAAGGTAAAGCATTCTTAGAAAGTAAGAAAGAAAGAAAGAAATTATGTTTCAAGTGAACATGAGATCAAAGAAGAAGAAAGTAAGTTTAAAGTGAACTAATTAAAAATAATTATCACTAATGGGTAATGCATAAAGATTTGCTTATAAGAGAAAACTTAATACTCTCTATTGGAGTAAATGTATATGGCGCAACATTTATATCATGTAAATGATCAATAATGGGCATAGCTAATAAGTTGGCTTATAAACACTTTCATGCCCCACTTAATAAGATAGAAAGAAAACTTGTGGTAATTAGTCAATCATTTCGCTTATCCTTTTGGATTACTGACTTGATTCATGTTGGTATGGGACTACAATGAATCTTGCATGTGTAAGTAAAAAGTAGGAACAAAAGAGATATATGAACTACACAAAAGAGAGAAAAAAAGACTGAAAAATAAATTAAGACTGGAGGTGAGCTTGTCGGCCTAAGGGAGAAAATATTAAGCGTTGTTTGTGGTTGTTCTAAAGTATGTTCATGATTCTAAGTTCATATGTTGATATGAAAATGAGTTTTGTTTTGTGGGCTTAAATTCAATGAAAAACATGTCATATTCCAATCATGAATCACAAATAACGCATTAGGAAAGTCTAGTTAACTTCATTTCCTGAAACTACATGTTTCCATAGGAAAGTTTTCCCTTGATCAGTCATATCCTTATGTGTTTATGTGCATACACCCATACTTATACAAGTGCGGATGCCCCATATACTATTTCTATTTTGATAGCACAGGTCTGAGAGAAGATTGAAATTCGTTTGAAGCAGTTTGGATTAGTGATCTCAAGACTTTGGTAGGACCTCTTTGTTCAAGTATGCCACTTTTATATTTTAGTTTTAGTAAATTTGACATAGCTACTGTATGTTGTCCCTAGCGTTTCATTTCAAACATTTGTTCAAGCGTTTGTATTAAGGCTGGTTTGTAAACATTATAATACTAGGATGTCTTATTTCAATTGTTTTAATCTTTTGGTATATGGTTGTTTAGTTTGCGCCTATTAGTAGATCACTCTTATGCCGTAATATTTGAAGTCTATGTAACCACACCATAGTATTAAAAAGATTTAAATGTTTAACAAATTTAACTGTATAATTGATTAAAGCTAAGAAGAGGCTTGTCGGCGAACTCTAGAGAGGTTAACAATGCCAGTCTTAATCTAAGGTCTAGATTCCTGTGATAAACTTGGTATCGAGAATCAAGTAATTACCTAGGTCTAAGACTGAAAACAACATGTTGCATTGTTTCTAGGTTGATGGTTGTGAAGTGCATCCACAATCATGACTTAGATGACTTAGTGATGTGGAATGTTCCCTTCTTCTACTCTTATCGTGGCTGTGTAGATATTTGACATTTTGTGTCATGCTATCATCTAACCTTCCTTCTTTATTGCCGCCGTATATAAAAATAACAGAGAAGAAACACCTGCAGGAGACTTGGAGAACAGCAGTTGGGGGAAACCAAGATCCTCCTCATCCCCCAGATGATGGATTTCAGAGTGTCTTCAACCCTGTGCGTTCACGCTGGAGAGGAGATCAACACTGGTTAAGATGGCCTATGCCTCACTGCTAAAGGCACCGGCTATCACAGCCCAGGCACAGGCTACACAGTCGGCCCTATAGAGGTTGCTCCAAAAGAGAACCCACATGCTAGTCACCATGGCTAGAACTGAAATGATTTCCTAGGATAATCCTAGTCTAATGGGTCCAAACCATGAGGATCCCCAGAGTTTATGGATGAGGTCCCATAAGATTTTTGTTCTATGGGTATTATGAGAGACAAGGATCAGTGGCTCCATACCACTCAAGGATGGTCCTAAATATGATCAATGTGGGTCCGATGGTTTGAGAACCAGGAGAAGTCCCCATTTAATTGGGCATTCTCATACTGAATTCCTGGAGAGGTTTCTTTTCTAGCTGACAGAGAGGGATAGGTGAGGAGTTCTCAACCTACGTCGGGAGTTATGTCTTAAAGAAATACTCTTTGAAGCTTGTTAATCTTTCCCATATGCTTCTCCTGGTTTGTAATATTATTGATGAGATCAGTAGGTTTATGACTGGTGTATCAGTAGGATATTGAGGTGTGAAATTTTTGGGCAGCATGTTGCATCTAATGAACCTTTGTAGATTGTGCACATTAACAACATGTGGAGGAGAGTCATTGACGGAGAGAGGTCAAGAAGGTAAGAAGCCTAGGCCCTCGGATCAGCGGTTCTATTATGGAAGAGCCAAAGATAAAAAAAGTAAATGATTGAACATGCCTAGCTTGAAAAAGATCTGTGGTAAGTGCTTCCGTTTGGTCATGATGTGATGTGCATATTGGTTTCTCATGCTGCTATGGGCACGACAAGATTTGACATATGATCACTGGACTTCCCACAGGTGAGAATTAGGTAAAGTAAATCGAAGCCCACTCTAAAATCCTACTGCTGCATCCGAGCCTCCCCAGAGTACAAGTTCTATGCGTTGAAACGTACAGAGGAGTAGGACAGTCCTCGATGTAGCACGAGTAACTGCCATGTATTTTCTTTTATTATGTATGTATTGTTAGATTCAGTAGCCATATTGCCTTTGTTATTACGCTACAGCAAGTAAATTTAATTTCTTCATTAGATCTTTGCATGAACTTTTTCTAGTTAGTATCCAATAGGACACAACCATTAGAGCTAAAGATGTATAAAGTAGCCTAACAACTTTTCATGGATAGAGTTACCTATGGCTGACCTAAATAAAATTAACCGACTCTTGACTTTGCTATAATTTTAGTTGGAGTTGCTCCAGAAATGGCATACTACAATAGCTTTGTAAAAACAGGACTAAGGTTTCAGTTCCTAATGATTCGAGCTGGTATTGGAAGGGCGATGTTCAAATCCACAGGCGAATAGTTTCCCCTCTTAAAGCACATAAGATGTTATATAAGGGGTTTTTATACCACTTAGTAAGAGACGATGACTTAGAACATGAGTTCCTTCCATTGACTCACTGCTCCTTGGTGAATGAGTTTCAGATGTTATCATGATATCAAGGAGATCTATTGGTGGAGGTTATGAAGCGAGATATTTCTAAGATTGTGGAGGAGTGCCACATTGCTACCAGGTGTAAGGCCAAACACCTTAACTGATGTCTCACCTATTCGAGGGAGATCCCTTTTACCATTACTTGGTCATTGTCTTTGAGGTTAGATATAACTCCATTTTCCTAATTCTAATTTTGTTTAATTAAACTCTATTATATTTATTAGTCGGTTTTTGTTTTTGAATAAATAACTTTGTTGGTTTATACTTGATCTATGAGTTAATTGGTTTCATCTTGCATTCATGTTACTATTTAGTATTAGCGTGACATGATTTTTTTGTTGCTTTGATTTTGATTTGCTTGATTTAAAGTGAGATTTAGAAGGAATTTCCTCAACTCATATTGAAGGTTCATATAGATTTATGAGTGATTTTATCATCTAAGTGAATATGTGAATCAGATTTACAAAGATAAAGTTTTCAAAATGTTGATATGTTTTTTTCAAAATCCTTCTTTGAGTCAAGATTATGTGTAGTGTCTTAGGGGACGATTTTTTCCGGGGGGGGGGGGTATAATGTAAACTTCTATACAATCTACTTGTCCTAGTGCGGTCTATAAGGTTCATGAATATTATTGGGTACATAGGCTTCTTACCCATATTGAATAATATTGGGCATGTTCAAGAATATGGCTAAGGGTTTGGCCAATTTTCCTTTTATTAGATAACTTGATGTTCACATTCTCCAATCTAAGTTTGTTAGGAATTGACCTGAAATGAAGACCCTAAGCCCCTTAAAAATATTTTGATTTCATAGATTAACACATTAGTACGAGACTCTAAGTGTAAGCATACGTACCTTGGGCCCATGCATCATTTGTAATGATCAATGTAGATGCAGCAGTGCCAAGACATATTGAGGCTTCCTTGGAACAAGAAATGAGCAGCACACATGTGGCAAGCACATTTCTAAGAAGCAAGAGACAAGCAACCAAGCCCAACCAATTCGGTTAGGGTCGTTAGAGAGAAGGCGCTAACTGTAAACACATGGGGGCCTAGATTCATAAAAAGTATAGGCCTACTAAATTACCTAACTAACTAATCTAACCTAGGACTAACCGAAATTCACCATAAAAAAAAAAAACATAAAGTGCCAAAAAGCCTAAGGTCCTAACCAGTGACACTAGTCGTGTAACTAACTAAATAAACATCCTAGTACCTAACCTAGGATGGGCCGAAGAGGTTGTATGGTCCTATTTACGTAGAGGGTACTTTAGTAATTACCCTAGTTAAAATACTACGTGAAATTAGAGACAATTAATTTACTTTAAAATCAAAGTCAAGGCCGAGACACTAAAATTTTTCAGATTTGACTATTCTAATGCTCTCCTAATTTAGTCAATTTATGAGGGCATTTTGGGTAATTTGATATTTGAGTTTATTTAATTAAGTCATTATTATAAGTTTAATTTAGTCAATATTCAGTTCCGAAGACCTAGACTCATTTTATCCTGGAAACACCTCAGGACTTAAAACAGTAAACAACGAAAGGAACAAGAGTGAACAATTCTCCATAGGTGATTTCAAGTGATATTTCAATTTTTTTGTTATAAAAAAAGGTACAAGGTGACTTCGTAGATTTAATTTTACATAATGTATGGGTTTTTTCTCGTGATTCCCTTTTCACCAGAGCTTTTCAGGACATTTTGAATTCAAAAAATCAAATCTACGTTTTTTTCCCAAAATTTAAATTTTAGTCTCCCTGTGCTCCTATTACGATTCTAGTAAGTATGTAGTCAAAATCTTGGCATTTTTTTTGTATGTTTGTTCTAACTGATCATTATATGTAAATTTCTATGATTTGATATGTCGAATGAGACCTATCGGTTTAGATCTTATGATTAATGACTAATGTGTTCGAAAGATGAAGATTTGTTATGTCATCTATGAAATTCAATTTATTGTTGAAAGGAATGAAGGTTTGAATTCGCTTTGGTTTATAAAGATACGTTTGGTCAGTGTTTGAATGCCTGTTTCAAGAAGAAATAATATTGTTCATCAAGCTAAAATAATGAATCTTCAATGCCAAATCAACTTTATATCTTGGCCAATCTAACACTGAATTGTTCTTATAAAATAATTAAATGTAAAAAGTTGGATTGCTAAAAATGATGGTCTACATTTCTATAATATGTGAAAATTGGCGTATGACAATAAATTGACCAATAATATTATTTTAAAAATATATAATTTAATTGGTTAATATTATGTTAATCCAATCTTATATGCCAAATGTAAATTATGATGTCTTTTGTGAGGCCAAATATATGTTAAATATTGACTTGTGATGTATTGCAATGAACTCATAACCCATGGTATGCCAATGATTGGGAAAAGTCCCAACATACCCAATCTAAACGAAATAGTGAACATTAGCACATTTAATAAGTCCTTGCAACTTTCATAAAGAATGATATAAGACGACCAAATATGAATGAACAATGTAAGGTCAATAATTAAATAACCAAAAGCTTATGAGTTATGAAATTGACCTAAAAAGGGGTGTTAGGATATCAGACAAGTCTCACTTGCTTCTAAACAATTATGTCAAAGATCTCACATATGAGGGTCGTAGAAATTGTGAGATAAGTCTCATTCACACCATAATGATATGTAAGACTTAAGTTCACATTCATCAAGTAAAGAAAGGGATGACAAGTCATCAATTGAGCTAAGCATACCTCATACTAGAAACAAGCTTCCATAATGCATGAGTCAACTCTAAAATATCTAAAGTATAAGAAATTGATCAAAGCACCGATAGACTAGGAATGAGCTTCTGCAAGCACATGTAAGCCTCATGAGATGAGTCTACAACCAAGGGGGATAAGATTTTTTGAAATCTACTAGTCTTTGAACAATGTTTCTAGCATAGGTACTAGCCACTGGATTCCAACTAAGAGTACTCGGTAGTATTCGGTCTAGCTTTGGCCGGTCAACCACTTCATTTCAGTGTGGGGAAGACACTGGATTTCATGTTTAGCTCACATAATCTATGCAAATTAAAAGTTCCAGATTTGATTTAACTTTAGCCGGTGAAACACCTCTTTTATGTGTGGGGTAGACACTGGATTTCATGTCAACTCACATGATCTAGGTTCTCTTTAGCTGGTGAACCACATGTTTTCAATGTGGGGAAGACATTGTATTTCATATTAGCTCACATTATCTGAGTAAGTTCAATGCTAAATATTTCTCATGAAAGTAAGAAAGAATGAAAGAAAATTATGTTTAAAGTGATTATGAGATCAAAGAAGAAGAAAATTAAGTTCAAAGTGAACTATGTAAGCATAATGATCAAAGAATGGGCATGGCCAATAAAGATTCGCTTATAAGAGCCAAAACATAACAACTCATCAATTGTAGTATGAATATATTCCCCAGCATCTTTATGTTACACAAATGATAAAATAATGGGCATACCTAATAGAGGTTGGATTATAAATACTTCATGCCCAATTTAACAAGAATGGAAATAATTACTTGTAGTAATGTTAGTCAAATCATTTTCTTAGTCTTTTAGATTACTTAATTTATTCATTGTAGGTATGGGAATACAATGAATCATTGCACCTTTAAGTAAAACATAGGATCAAAAGAGATTATTGAACTACAAAAAACAAAGAATAAACGACTTAAAAATAAACTAACACTTGAAAGAAGAGCTCTCGGCCTAAGGGAGAAAAATTATTAAGTTTTGTTTGAGTTGTTATAAAATTATGTTCATGATTCCAAGGACTTATTTTCATATAGAAAATGAGTTGGTTCTATAAATGCATGAAAACATGTCATATTCATAGCAAGAATCACAATTAACGAATTAGGAGTGTAAAGTGACTTCACTTTCTAGAAACGACATGTTGCCATAGAAAGAGCTTTCCTTGACCATGCATAGTCCTCATGTGTTTATGTGCATACACCCATACTTAGTACTAGTGTGTACTAACCCATATAATATTACTATTTTATATACACCGGTTTGAGAGAAGATTGAAGATTCGTTGAAGCGGTTTGGATTAGCGATCTCAAAATTTTGGTAGGTCCTCTTTAGTTTGAGGATGCCTACTTTTATTATTCTACCTATCGTAAATTATACATAACTAGTGGATTTGGTCACTAGCGTTTCATTTCAAACATTTGTTCAAATATTTGTATTAAGTACGGTTTGGAATACTATTATTAATACTATGATTCCTTATTTCAATTGTTTAATCTATTGATAGATGGTTGTTTAGTTTGAGCTTATTAATAAATCACTTTTATGCAGTAATTATATGACGTCTAAGTAACTTCAATAAGTATTAAAAAGTTTTAAATTTTATGCCAATTTAATTATATGATTGTGATGAAAGCTAAGAAGAGGCTTGTCTGCGACCTCTTAGAGGTTAACAATGACGATCTCATCTCGGGTGTAGATTCTAGGTGTGTGACATTGTGAAATATCATATTCTAGAGACGGGAGTACATGCATTGGGTTGAAGTTAGAATCCTTGGTTATCTTGGGCAACCACGTTATTAGTGACGACATGAGATTGAGTCGTCCTGAGTTGAGTAAAATCTCTAAGAGAAACCGTTATCTCCGCATTAGTAATATCCCCTTCAATATAGGGATCTTGAGGACCTTGGGGGAATTTGGGGCACATGAGGACCTTGAGGTTACGGAGGGTGGATCTCTTCATTCACAACCTGTTGGTCAACTATAGTAACTTTCTTATTGCGGACAGGAACTGTCTCGTTAGCAACTTCTCCCTCCTCCCTTCTAGCGGTTGTCCTTCTCATATTCATGCCCTATAAACACAAGATAAGAGGTTGAGAAAAAGGAACTTATAGAAGTCGATTATAAGGCACGACACTACAGAAATGAAGAAAACTGAAACTTCTATCATCCTATATCCTCTCACCCATAGATGTGTCGTAACTGACACTAATGAACAAGACTCCACTAGACGTGGCTTGTGAGACTTTGGACCCTAAACTATTTCCCAAAACCTTATGCACTGATAAAATATTTCGAATAACCCGCAAGTACACCCTCGAAGTTAGGGAGACCCTTAGGTCATCACAAAGAATACTCAACATTTCGAAGGTCTTGCACAATCCTCTTATCTATCATTCATTTCATAAGATATGAAAACTAGTGGGAAATTTAAAACTTTTCACTATAAATAATAATAAGGAAAACATGTTTTGTAAATGCTAACGATAGTCTCGTTATCACAAGAAAACTTTAATACACGACATAAATATCTGAGGGACATGACCCTTTATATTGAAAGAAATACATAACAAGTCTTAACAACTCTTAAAAGAAGATACTAAAGAAACATAGACTATGCCCTCTAATATAGGAGGACGTACTAACTCCTGAGAGAGTCGATTCCCAAGCTTGCCTTCTACCCTTAAACTCGGCTCCAACCTAAACTTATAAAGTATAGAAATGTATGAGGTTAGTACAAACATTGTACTTAGTATGACATATGCAATATCATGCAAAAAGGGACAATATAGAAGAAACATACAAGTCATGCTATTTTGGTAAAACCTTCATGAATTATGTTACAAAACATTATACAATATTATCATTTAGCACATAAGATAAAGCTTTGATTTTTCTTTACATAGGAGCATGCTTACAGTAAATCCAAAATTACACATGATGTACTCTTACCCTAAGTTGTCCAAAGGCTCCTCTATGTAATAGATAAGTAGATTGCCCATACAACCTCCTCAATGCCTACTCAAGAGATCCTTAAGACTACTACGGATATGCTCACTTCATTTCATTTACACGAGCCACCATTCAATATCAAAGACACTATAGAAATATATATATACTTAGGAACTTCACAGAAGAACCATCTTCCAAAGAAACCCCCAAATTTAAACTTGGTGCAATGTCAAAGTAGCATCTCATACTACCACTTACAGTTAGTGCTCCTTAGGATTAACCATAGAATAGGCACATCACATTCATCACATACTAAGATTTCATCATACATGTCATAAAATAGACATGATTCCTTATCTTTAAACATAAAGTAACATTACTTTCATTTACATCATATCATGACCAACTTATACATTACATATATATCACACACAAAGACTCCCTCCAAATGCCTACTAGTGCAATAGATAGGTAGCCTCCCAGTCCACCACCAACCCTAAGTAGTACACCCTTAAGAAGACTTATTTCATTTACATACATTTGTGGGGGCTAGCTTTAACTGACATAGACAATAAGAGCTTGACATTGAATCTCGATACTACCCTTACAACATGAGGGATATGTAACATTGTACTACCCTTACAACATGAGGGATATGTAACATTACACAAAATATACCCTAATAGTAATGGGCCTTTTATTTTTTAAGAGTACGTTTTGGGAGTAAATAGGCATCCCAATGCCCAATATTCAGAAATATTGGGCATAGTAGAAAAAATTGGCTTAAAAGGGTGTTAGCCAATTTTTTAAGTATTAACAAGCTTGTTCAAGAAATGTACCTGCAATAAAGACCCCAGGCTAAAATGGTTTTTCCTTTAACTGCAAAATTAGGTATGAGGCATCCAAGTGTCAAGCCTAGGTACCATGATACATGATGATTTAAAATGATCATGTAGATTAAGTAGTGACCTAGGACATATTGAGGATCCTTGGGAAAATAAGTAAACATCCCAAAATTAATCATAAATAATAGTTAGTTAGGAAAGTAAAAGAAACCAATGTGCAAGAACATGGGGGAGAATCGTCCTAGAGGGGACCACCCTAACCGAAATTGGTTAGGGTAGATGGGGGGGGGAGGCACTTGGGTTCAACCATGTGGGGCCTAGCTCTCTAACTAATTGTAGACTCTAAACTACTTCCCTAACTAAATAATTAACCTAGGACAAAAAAATAAAAAAATAAATAGTGCACCCGACAACCTAAGACATAAATTGGGTGACACCAACCTAGTAACTAGTTAAAGAGACAACCTAGCACCTAACCTAGGATTTTCCAAAGGGTTAGTTATGGTCCTAAATTCTTAGGGATACTCTATAATTACCCTAGCTTAGTTAATTAATTAATTTATCAGCCTAATTAAATAATTTAAAATGGCAAAACCAAAATCACAAACCATTTACATATTATAGTTAAGACAAGAAAAACACAACTTGGTACCTAACCTAGGATGGTCCAAAGAGTAAGTTATGGTTATAACGACTTAAGGGTACTTTAGTAATCACCCTAGGTAACTTAAATAATTATATTAGTCATTTAACTAATTAAATTAAAGGCGTCAAACAAAAATTCTTACACTAACCTAATATAACTAAAGAAACATCCTAATACTTAACCTAGGATGGTCCAAAAGGGTTAGTTATGGTTCAAATAACATAGGTGTAATTTACTAATTACTATATATCCCATAATTAATTAAATTATACATTGAATTAACTAATTTAAAGGGGTCAAAACGAAATTCTTAGGAATAATTTCATATTTGACTAAAGTGTTGTGTTTTTCTAGTTCTAGTCAATCTAGGAGGGAGTTTTTAGTAATTAACTTATTTATTTATTTAATTAGCTTAATAATTAGTTGAATGAGTAAAGTTCAGTTCCTTAACCTTAAATTAATGTCAACACTTAGAGAATAGAACTCTAAAGCAAACGAAAGAAAAAGGGGGAAGTTCATAGACTTCTAGGGCAATTTCAAGGTCTCTTCAAGTTTATGTTCAAGGTGGTCTTCGTAGATTAAGTTCTACATAAGGTATGGGTTTATTTACTGGAATTATTTTTCCAGGAGTACTTTCCATCGTCGTAATCCATGAGATCTCGAAACTAGGGCTGTTTTCCCAAAGTTTTCGTGGAACTTTCCTTTTCCCTAGTATCCTTGTTACTATTTCTATGTTGTATAGATTATTCTATATCATATTTTTGGTATGTGGAGTTGGATTATTCTAATGTGTATTGTTCTATATTTTTAAATGTCGAATGAACTATGAACAGAACTTGTATGATGCTAAGGGTTTCTTACGTGAATCAAAGAACTATTTATTGCTATGTTATGTTCAAAAATGTTTAAGTGTTGGTGTGTGACATCTTGATGCATACTTACTGTTAATATGACTTTATGAAGATGTTATATTCATCAAATGTTAATATGATGCTGTATAAGATGCTCACAAATGTTATGTATAAAGTCATGAATTAAGATTGACTTAAAAGATCTCCATGAAATCACATTTGAATGAATTTCCTATATTATGCTAATAAATGGCTAACAATACATTGTCTAAGAATGATGAATGGAATTGGATATAAATTTGCATTGAAATAACTTAAATATTGGTTAATATATAATGTTTAAAAGCTTAAGTATGATGAACATGGAAATTTGCTTATGCATGGTTATGTAATCCTTTAAAAAATTGTTTAGGTCAATACTAATCATATGCCAGTCTTGTGTAGACAAAATAATGAAATGACAACTCAAGCACTTCTAAAATAATTCAATGAACCCATATCCAAGGGCATGTCATTCATTGGGACAACTCCCAACATGCCCTAAAAGATTGAACTATGAACATATGCAACTTATTGAATGAAGTGCTCATTGCTCATAATCGATGATATGAAGCTACTAAACGAAAGTAATCAAGTAACGTGAGTAATAACATAACTAAAGATGTTTAATTTAATAAATTGACTAGAATGAGGTGGTAAATGAAGTGATATAAGCCTCACTTACACTTAAGCAAGTATATTAAAAAAACTCACGAGTGAAGGTGTTAGAACGTGTGAGACCAGTCTCATTAACACAGAAGATGTTATGTAAGGACAATTCACATTTAATCAATGTAAAGAAAAGGATGACATTTAATAAATGTAAAGAAGATGTTATGTAAGGACAATTCACATTTAATCAATGTAAAGAAAAGGATGACATGTCATCAACAAAGTAAGTAAATCTCAATCTGGAAGAAAGCTTCCATAATGTTTCAGTCATCTCTAAAAGATAAGAAGATAATTAAAGTGACAAAAACACCGATAGACTAGTTATGAGCATGTGCTTACACGTGTAAGTCTCATAAGACGAGGCTACAACCGAGGTGTATAAGTAGTCTCCTTAAGTACCTAATCTTCGAAATATGTCTATCCAACATAGGAATTATACTGTGGTTTCCACCTAACAGAGCTATGAATGTTTTGATCTCACATTGGCAAGTGAGATCACCTCTTTTCGGTGTGGGGAAGATGCCGGATTTCATGTTTATCTCAGATGATCTATATCAGTGAATGTTCAAATGATGTTCTTGGTTCACTATAGCCATGAGCCACTCCTTTTTTGTGTGGATTAAACACTTGATACAAATTAACCTTAGCCGAGAATCACCCCTTTTCGAAGTGGGGCTGACACCGGATTTCATGAGTAGCTCACATGACTTGATTCATTTTAACTGGTGAATCACCTCTTTTTGGTGTGGGGAAGACAGTGGATTTCATGTTATCTCAAATTATATTACTTCTAAGATGTCTCTAAGAAAGAATGAAAGAAAGATGATGGACCATATGTTCAAAGTGAGCTATGAAAGTAAGATCTTAAGAATATCAATTGTAAATATCAATACCAATGAAGTTTTAGCAAATCATGGTCAAAGCCAAATAGTATTGGCTTATAATGACTACTTGTATGAAGCCAATAAAGGGGAGTAGGAACATAATATCAAATCAAAGCTTCATAACTTCTCTATCATGAAAATGATAAAATAAATTGCATAGCCAATAGAGACTGTCCTATGAAGTGCTAATGAATATATATGTAATAAATGACTCATTTAAGGATAGTGAAATCATTTCTTAGACCTTGGATTACTTACTTGATTTATTGTTTGTATGGGACTACAATGAACCATTGCACTTATAAGCAAAACAAAGCGCCAAAGGAATTATCGAACAAAATAATAATAAGAAGAAAAAGACTTAAAAAAAAATAAGTTCCAAAGATTAAAAAACTATGTCCCAAAAAAAGGGCTCCCTGGTTCAAGCATAGCCAATTTTCAAATTTTGCCCCGAGTGGTTCTAAAATTATGTTGATGATTCTAATGTCTTGTGATAACATTGAAAAATGTTGGTGTGCTTTGAATTCAATCAAATACATCATAACACTTTCCAAAATGGAGTTGTTTTACAGGAAGAGCATTACTTGATCATGCATATCCTAATGTGTATGGTACATGTTTTGTACTAACCGTATAAAATTTTACTATTTTTTAGTTTCTGTCTTTGGTCCCGAATGAAGATTGGAAGACGCATCGGCAGCTGTTGGACTCAGCGTTATCATACCATTTGCCTCCTAGTTCCTCTCTAATTTCAAGGATGCTAATATTTTTAGTCTAGCATTAGTATTTGACATAGCTAGTGATGTGTTTTCCTAGCTTTTTTTCATACTTTTATTCGAATCGTTTTTATAATGTCGCTTTTGGCAAAAACTACTATGATATGTGATACTTTAAATTCAATTTATTCGGAGTATGATTAGATGGTTGTCCTTTACCTAGAGCTTAATATATGGATTTATCTGCGTAAGAAGTATATAAGTCTCTGATACTTCGATTAGCTTAGAATGTTTTACATTTTTCAGTTCAAGAACAAATTTAACTAGATGAATGCAAGAAAAGGCTTGCTGCTACTTCTGAGAGGTCAACAACACGGTTTCTGATTCGGATTTCCAAATACGGTCGTGATAAAGTGTTCATCATGAGGTTTAAATTTAGCCTAGTCTCTAAATCTCTAAACAACCATGTTTACATAGTTTCTGACTTAATGGGTTGAAGCACGCCACAATCATTACTTGGAGACTTTGTGATTTTAGCAATCTCATTTTCTTCTCTCTTTATCGTGCATTTAGATCTTTTACATTTTGTGTCATTCTAGGGTCTTATTTCCTTTCTGTTTTTATGATGGACACATGAAGAATTGCAAGGCAGGAAGAGTCGAGACGTACTGTTGTGGGGAAACCGGCTCCTCCTCAGACCTGCTATGGAAGTGTGCGGTAAGTGTGGCCATTTCATGGTGGAGGTTGAATTCATTGTAAGGTCCTAATGCATGCATGGGTGTTAATGAAGAGGAGAAGTTGATTTTGTTTGCATACAAGCGCAATTATTGTCTCATGTATGGTACAATTTTTAGATCATGATTGTCTAGTGGTCTAAGCACAAGACTCAAGTGCTAGTCTTCCAGAGAAGGAGAAAATAGGAGCTGAGATAGTATAGAGAGTACCCAATAACTAATCTTGATAGAATCACCTATGCGCGAACTAATAGAATAACCATGACTTGAATTTTGTAACAAATTTTTGTATGAATTGGCTCCTAAGTGTTATCGCACCATATTCTAAATATAGTATCGTAATAGGCCTAGTAGGTTTTCAATTTCAAAATGAGTTAGAGCTGTGGAATAGAAGGGGGTGTGGTTCAAATCCAATAATGGCACATTGTTTCACACTTTAAAGGACAATAATAATGATAGCTAAGGGACATTTAATACCACTTAGTTTAGAGTCCAATGACTTATATCAAGAAAGTTTTCTTCCATAGACTTTGGGTCAATAGTAAATAGTTCCCTAGAAGTCTTTTCACAATTTACCTAGAGTCTCTCCTGAACGTGAGATTGGACTTGGTGTTTATTTATGATCCCAACACCAAGCTAATTTCTGATTCCTTGTATATGGATGGCAACAAATAACTCAAAGAGTTCAGTTGTAGTTTAAAAAAACTAATTCATATGGCTTTAAATCCAACTAACAATATTCCCAAGGGTCGCCAGTGTTTCTCGTAAAGAAAAAGGATGGAACCCTTAGAATGTGCATCGATTATCGGCCATTCAACAAAGACACTATAAATAATAAATACCCTCTTCCCAGAAACGAGCTCTATTTGTACAAACTCCAAGGTTTCAATTTCTTTTTCCAAGATAGCCCTTCGGGTAGGTTATCATCACACAACTTTATATCAATGAGATAGTTAGATGGCATGGTAATTCTCTGTCTATCATCTCGATAGGGGACCCAATTTACTATCTCATTTTCGAGATCTTTCCCACAGGGCTTGGGTAAACATGTGAATCTTAGTACGAGCTTTTCATCCGAAGATGGATGGTCTGCCTATCAGAACCATCTAGACCCTTGAATACTGGTTGAGAGAAGTGTTTTATATACTTCCATAGGAGTTGGGATTATCAATTGCCACAGATAGAGTTCCCTTAACATAAATACCTACCATTCTAGATTGGGATGACACCTTTTGAAAGCACTATATGGGCATAGATGTAGTCTTAGGTTGGGTGGTTGAGGTAGCAGAATTCTTCCTCCTGATCCTGAGATCGTACATGAGGTTTAGGAGAATTGAGAATGATCAGGGATAGACTTGGCTACATCTTATAGTCGGCAAAAATCCTATGCACAAAAAAGAGATGCTTGAAATTTGAGGTGGGTGGGACAAGTCTACTTACTAATATTAACCCAGTAAAAAGGTAATGATATTTGGTAAGAAAGGTAAGTTGAGTTCGAGGTATAAGGTTTCTTATGAGATCTTGCATTGAGTAGGAAATGGTTGCCTATGGACTGATGGTTCCATTCAGTAGTTTTGATTCTCTGCATCCCAGTGTTTCCACGTTTCAATTCTTAAGAAGTTTTTAGAGGCGATCCAACATCTATCATTCCTATTGAGGGGTTTAGAGTTGATTAGAACTTTCTTTCACGACCCAAAACCGTCCACGACTGGCACCCCACATTTACCATCCTATGTGAGTCGACCAACCAATCTAAAACCTTATCATCAATAATATCAACATAAGCAATGCGGAAACTTAAACTCTTAATAAAAGAAATTCAATAACTTCTAAACTTAAAATTCAACATCTATTTTTTCCCCACAATCTGTAAGTCTCACCACAAGACATCTATTGATCGTTTACAAAACTAATATATTCTAAGAAGCTAGAACAAATAAAAGCTAGTCTATGCCGAAACTTCAAGGGCCTCAAGACTGAGGAAGATATCCATCCCAGCTAGAAGATTAGTCTTCACCCTGGAGATCCGGTGTGACGAAGACTGGCTTTAGAATTACTGTTGAGTGTCGAGATACGGCACGTTTGCTGCATTCCCAATATCCAAGAGACAACACTAAAATAGGGGGTCAGTACACCCACAAGTACTGATTGACAATCATCCGGTCCAACTCAAATAGAAGCAATATATTCTCAGATAACACATAAAATCAACTAATATTCTAATATGTGATAGAAACAAGTACACACATCATTTATAGCATCACTCATCCGAACATATTCTGTGCGGACTCAAGGCCTCCATAACCATACTCATTTGGGGAACATGTTCTTTAGATTGAGTAATATTAGTACTTTCCAAGATTTCATGTATCTTTATTTCCTCTTTGTCTGTACTGACACTCCCGATCCCTACTTACTATGTGTCGGAACGTGACACTCTGATCCCCTACTACTATGTTGTCAAACTGACACTACTTACTTCATTCGATCCCCTATTTCATGTGTCGGTACTTCAACTCGATCGCCCTACATCTACGTGTCGGTTCGTGATACCCGTCCCACTAATTCTATGTGTTCGGACGTGAACAGCTACTCCGATCCCCTACTCTAACGTGTAGGTTCGTGACAACCTGTCCCACTAATTCTAAGGTGTCGGTAACGTGACACTCCGATCCACTAATCTCTTTCTTTATTCATCAAGCCTCTTTTATCCCAAGGAGTCATATCTCATCACTTTAGTTCATCAGCCTCTTTTATATACAAGGCGTCATCATGAACAGAATTTAGGTGTTTTATAAAATTTTGGGATTCACTAGCTGCAACATGCTTGTTTCAATACAATCATATATATAAAATCAACATTCATGCATACCACAATGTAAGCATAAAGAAGACCTCATAATACCACCCAACACATATCATTCGCTATTAAGATTTAGCTCTACGAATAAGTGTAAAACCATAACCTAACCTACACGAAGAATTCGATCAACAAGCTATCTTCTCAAAAGTGCGTTTTCTTTCCTTCTCGCTTGTCGCTTCTCTCTCTCCTCTCTTGTTCTTTCTAGTTTTTCTTATTAAACCTCCTTCTTTTAACCCTAATTAGCATTAATTAAGTACAATAGATGGCAATAAATAACTCACTAATTAACTAAGGTTACCTCTTTTAACCCCCAAGAATTAAAAAATAAAAGTAAAATTAGAAGAAAGAGTAGGTAGGTAAATAAAAAATAAGTACTAAAAAAAAAGATGGAGAGATGGGAAAGGGAAAAGGAAATAGAGGAGACTTATTAACAATTAACCCACTACTTATAATTAAAGCGAAAATAGTCCAAAACCGCCCTCTTAAATAAATTAACAAATTCGACCCCAGCCAGGGGATACGCAAGCCTTACGGGCCGTCGTGCCTGCAGACGGTCCGTCCTGCTTGTCCGTCGCAAGGGTCAGAGACCCAATTTTCACCAAAGAGTCTGTGACGGTCCGTCCCGCCTGGGACGGTCGTCACGCCTGTGACGTTCCGTCCTACATTTCGTCGTGACGTTCAGAGAGTCCGATTTCAGTACAAATTTTTCAGAATTCAATGTTTTGGAACGGGACCCCCCCTCGACAGTCGTCGTGCCCATGAGTGTTCTCCGTGGGGTCCGTCGACCACCAATTTTTGCAGAAATACAATCTGCTGCTCAAAACGACTAAACGGTCGTTACAATCGATCCAATTTTACCCATCGTTCATCCTCGAACGATCACAAGAAGAAAACAAGGGCGAAAGGAGTACCCCTGAATCTTGAAACAGATGTGGGTATCTTTCTTGCTATCTTCTCCTTTCCCATGTGGCTTCTTCACCGGTCGATTCTTCCATTTCACCTGATGATGCAATCTCCCTTGACCCCTCAACTTGCGACTTCTCTATCTAAAATAGCAACAATGCTCTTCCTTCCTCATAAGACAAATTCTCATCAACAACTGAATAATCCCACGGATAATGTAGTTTCCATCCCCCATGGTATCTTTTCAACATCGACACATGGATACCGGATGCACTCCGGAAAGCCCTGGATGCAAGGGCTAACTCATAAGCCAAGCTCCCTACTCGCTTAAGTACTTCAAAGGACCAATGTACCTTGGTCTTAGCTTGCCTCTTTTACCCAAACCTACAACCAGAACCCTGCATCACACCCTTTCATTGGCGAAACTTGCAACAGACCTTGTTCCCACCCTCCATGAACTCTAAGTCCTCTAACCCTTTCTGTCTGCATATTCTTTTTTGCCTACTTTGGCGCCGCTAGAAGATTTTTCTTGATGGGACTTCACTTTCACTTGTCTCTAATCGAATCCCTCCAAGTCAGTACCCCCAATGGCCTACCTCGAATTGCACAAACCAACCAATGGGGGACCACATCTCCTACCATACAGTGCGTCAATGGAGCCAGGTCAATACTCGAAGTGATAGCTTATTATTGTATGAACTCCGCTAAGGGTAAGAAAGTTACGCCAATGACCACAACAATTCTATCTATCACACAAACGCACAAGCACATCTCCAAACTTGAATCGGGTCACTCCGACTAACCATCGGTCTGTAGGATGGAACGTCGGTACTAAAAGGTTCAACCTAGTACCCAATTCCGCATCAACGAACAATCCTGAGATGTAAAGTTTGGCTAACTTCCTCTGCATTGTAAGTCAACCGTGTCAGAATGACATGAGCAGACTTAGTTTAACCTATCCACAATCACACACCCAAATGGATCAAACTTACCAATGTTTTGGAAGACCAACCAAGAAGTCCATTGCAATTCTCTCCCACTTCCATTCAGGAATGGGCATTCTCCTGAGTGTTCCTCCCGGGCCCTCTAGTGTTCTACTTTAACTTTTTGAAGAATTTGGCATTGGCACAACTCAACAAAGTCGCGCTTCATTCTACTTCCACCAAGTGTTGCCTTAGTCACGGTACATCTTGTAGCACCAGGATGTATAGAATATCCTTAACTATGACCTCGTAAGAATAGTGTGGATCAAATCATCAACACGGGGTACAAATACCCTCCCTTAATTCTCAAACACCTTCCTCATCCATTAATTAGCGCTTCTTTAGCCTCTCCTCGCAACACACACCATATTCCCGAATTCCGGCTTATTTCTCATCATCAAACTGTTCACCCTTGATCTGTTCCAATGAAGGAAGATCTTGCCTCCCACAATCTAAAATCCTCCCTTCTCTCATTTACTTCTAATCTCAGAAAGTATGTCGTTGCCCGATCTGAACTTCTCTGCCCATGGGCGTCTAGAGCGTGCAAGTGAGCTAGACTCCCCATGTTCCCCCGCCTTTTTCTTCCTACTTAAAAAGCATCCCTACACAACCTTGCCTTCCCCGGTGAATACAAGCTAGTGAATGTCGTAGTCCTTCAGTAGTTCCATCCATCTCCTCTTCTCAAATTCAAATTCTCTCCTGAGTAAATAAACATACTGTAAACGACGATGATCTGTAGAGATTTCACAACTTAAACACCCACATAGATATTGGTCCATTGCTTTAATTGCAACACTACCTACTAACCGTGCCAATTTTTTCCAATCATGAGTTGTGATAAGTTACTTTCATGCACTTTTTATTGTCTTAAGCATAATCAATCACATTCTTCCCTCTTGCATTAGCACTGCAAAAACTGCACACCCAACCCGA
>JAKWJA010000601.1:0-69436 GCA_027704765.1 Solanum habrochaites
CATCGTGTCAACCACTTTACCAAGACTCATTTCCGCAGGCCAGGCCCTAAAATGTCTACATACTATTGAATTAAAAGGAGTTTCCATACCAAAAATTAAATTAATCGTAGGGCATCTCCCAATCATTATTTTATTTTATTCCTCTAAATAAGGTTTTTGTCACGACCCAAAAATCCGAATAGTGATGGCACCTATAGTCCAACAAATAGGTAAGCCAAACCAACATATTTTAACAAAACTAAACTAACTAATGAGTGAAAAAAAACGAGTCAACTCTTCACTATGAGTTCCATTAAAGTTCGAATGCAGAAAACTGAAAAATATACCCAAGATTGGTGTATAAGTACAAGGCTTTCTAGGAATTACGATGCAAGTCTGAAACTAAATGACAAATCTAACATAAGGGATATCCTGTCTAAAATACTGAATAACACATACGTAAAGATAGGGGAGGTGTGGGCCACGCGAACAGCCCAACGCAGCTCCACACAATCCAAGACACTCAAATCGCGGACTCAACGCTAGTCGAGAGTTGCTCCTACTCGGAATCGAATCGGACCCACCACAAAGAGGAAACAAGTGAGTTTGGAGTACGAATCCACGTGTACTCAGTAGTCTCATTGACGACAACGAACAAAAGGGGGGGGGGATAGTAGTGACGGGCCGTGATATAAGAAAATAAATTCTTAAATTAGACAAGCTATATATAATATATATTATATCATATATTTATATATATAATATAATATATATATTACATTGATATTTAAGTTTCATCAATAAAGGAAATCAGCAGTAAAGTACTTCCAAACACCAAACAAAACATTACTCATCAGGAGATGAATGACATGTGATGGAATGCATGCCAATATGATACCCAGGTTAATGCTATATCTCAGGATTATCCAGTACTCACTCACCGTATATACATGCTACTCCTCGGAAATACATCGGGTTCATGACCATGGGGGAACTGCGCGGTCCATATACGACACGGACGATCTCACGGGTCTGTGCGGACGATCTCCCACGCACTATAATATTAAACAATTTTCGCACGGACGGTCTCACCGTGCCAAATTAGAACTTACCTCTCACCACCAGCACGGACGATCTCCCACGTGCCAAACTTATACTCAATTCATGGTCAAGGATGTACACAATATATTTCGATAAGGGGATGATGATTGCACCAGATCAGTCAGAATATAGAACATAATAACGGGTGTAAAAAAATAAAACACAATCACACAAAATTTCAAGTCAATAATTATATCTTAATGCCCATATGCTTTGGCATCTCAAATTACAACCCACATTCTATAGTAGTAAAGTCCCTTTTTGTACACGGTACTCGTTACCAAGCCGTCACACCATGAATACCCGAGGCCCCATCTTTCGCCCTACCTTGTGCGATTTCATTTTTTTATTTTTTATTTTTTATCTTTATAGACAAAAAGTTCTTCAACAAGTCTAAACAGTTTAAAACATACATCAAGTGCCGAACTCTGCCACGACTCCTAAAGTAGCTCCTTCATTTTGCAAAATTTGGAACGTTCACGATTACAATGATGTAACATTCGTAAGTAAGCGAGTTTTGTCTCAATCAGTATATGTCTATCATAGACCAAAACTCACTCTATTTCCAATCTAGCTCCACCTTTTGATAAATGTATGCCAAATTGATCATATTTACTCAATTTTGCAGTCAAGAATTAACTTTTATCCTCCAACTCAAGTTGAATCATATAATATACACCTAATATTATTACCCATCTCAATCTATTCAAAAAGGTCTTAATTTGTAAATGACTAACATAAGAACTAATTCCACCCATCGATAAAATATTGGAACGTGGACCATTTTTCTTAAACTAATTCTGACCAACCTGCCCATTTTTTTCTTTCGATTTTTTTATTTTATATTCCACCATTGTCAATGATGGCATATGATTGCCTAATGATGGCAATCCAACTATAGTCCTCATTATCATAAATAAATATAGGAACAAACGTCCATCATACAGCCAATTATTTTTCTCTCATAATGACCCCCCCCTAATAGGACCCACCAAAAAGTTTCCCGATTGCCATACTTTACGACCATTGTACTGCCAATTTTTACAGGATAACGGTCCAAATCTCAAAAATAATTCCATAATTTTCACTCGTCATGTCGGCACTGTACCCATGAAACAATTATTA
Source organism: Solanum habrochaites (assembly GCA_027704765.1). Lineage (NCBI taxonomy): Eukaryota > Viridiplantae > Streptophyta > Magnoliopsida > Solanales > Solanaceae > Solanum > Solanum habrochaites. The sequence goes on from JAKWJA010000601.1 coordinate 2,206, forward strand.
CATCCCCACCTAATAATATAATAGCAATACTCATCTACTGAAGCATTTCATGTGTACCATATGAATGAAAATTTATTAAGATTTAGTACCTCTAGGATTCGCTTTCGCATGCGCCGCCACCACACTTTGGCAGTGATTTTTGTTCTTCTTTTTTCTAAACAAGAGTATATTAACCGTTGAAACCCACACAACCTATTATCTAACTTATTATTTTAAATTCTCACTAACATTTTTTATCAAACTAAAATTCTTAAATCTTCGAAGAGTTCAAAATCCCCTTTAAATTTCAAAAGGAGTCCAAACTAGTCCTAGTTCTCAAACGACATAGCGGTCGTACATCACCGACACTCAACACAACGTTGTCTCCGAAGGGGAAAAGAAAATAGCTAACCTGAACGCTAAAAAGATGAGGAATTTACTCCTCATGTCTGACTCTGTCTCCCATGTAGCCTATCATGGACGAGCTATCCACTGAACTTTACGGAAGCAATCTCCTTGGACCTTAGCTCCGAATTTTGCCTATCCAAAATTGGTGATCGTGCTCTCCTCAAAAGTCAAATTTGATCAAAGTACACTGAGCCCATTGAATCACATGATCAATTCACCTGATGAATACTTCTTAAGACTTAAAATATGAAATACAGGCATGGCCACCTGACAAAAAAGGTGGCAAAGCCAACTGATACGCACCTCACCAATACGGCTCAAATCCGAAAGGACAAAATATACCTTGGGCTCAACTTGCCCTCTTTCCAAACCTCATCACACCCTTACATGGGTGAAACCTTCATAAAACCCTCTGCTCCAACATAAAAACTCTAAATCATGAATCTTTTCAATCTGACATAACTTTCGCCACTATGGAGCCATGAGAAGTCTATCTTGGACAACTGACCTGTTACGGGACTCCCTCCAACAAATCTGTACCTATGGTTAACATTAAATGCACTCAACCAGCCAATTGGAATCGGACATCCATAACCATACAGAGCTCGAATGGTGCCATCTCAATGCTCGAGTGATAAGGTATTGTAAGCAAACTCTGTAAAGTCAAGGAATGATCCAACTGACCACAAAAGTCAATCACACACGCCAGCAACATGTCACCAGAACCTGAATAGTCCGCTCAGACTGACCATCAGTTGAGGGTGAAAGGTGGTACTAAGATCCAACCGAGTGCCCCACTCTTTCTGATAGACGCCAGAACGAGATGTAACATTGGGTGCCCGATTGAAATAATAGATATATGAACCCCAATGCAACCGAATACCTCCCGAATATAATCGTGGTAACCTTTCTGAGTTATAGGTAGTCTGATACTGGTACAAAGGTGTGCAGACTTCGTCAGTCATCCACAATGACCCATATAGCATCGAACTAACCCCTAAGTGCCAATGGCAATCCTACCACAAAGTCCATGCAATCCGCTCCCATTTCCACTCAGGTATAGGATCCTTGTGGTCACACTCAGGACTTTTGGTGTTCAGACTTCATTGTTGACAATTCAAACAACGAGATAACAAAATCTACATGTCCGCCTCTCATACGACACCACCAATACTGTTGTTCAAGTCACGATACATCTTAGAGCCCCCGGGATGGAATATGAGGTACCTCAAAACTATGGCCTTCCCTCCATGATAATCTAGTCAAATCACCTGTACGAGGAACACAGATACGACTTTAATCCTCCAAAACTCCTGAACTATCAAGAATTGCAGCCGTGGCTTCTCCTTTTAACCCACCTTGTCCCTAATCTTACATCAATCACCATCATCAAAACTGTTGAGCCGAATCTGCTCCAACAAGGATGGACCTCCTCCATATAGCCAACACCTTACAGATTCTGAATATCAAGTCTCAGCAAAAGCTATTGGCCAAGGGATTGGAACATCCCTAGCTAAAGGACGCTCGTCGACCTGTAACATAGGTGAATACACATCATACCGCTTTCGACTAAGGCTCTTCTACACATTTGCTTGCCTGTATTGATAAAGAATATCTGTCGTAGTCCGTGAGCAACCCACACATCTTTGTATCAAATTAAGACTCTCTGATTGAATTATATTGGACGCTTGATATACCGTGGTTTCACGGTATTAAATTAATCCTTTTTCATTAAGTTAGTGCGTCCAAAAGCTTTTTATGCTAATTTTTATATAAGTTTCTCTTTGTTTTGCAGGAAATTTGTCCAAAGCCAAATGGCGGAGATTGATAGAAAAGAAATGACAGAAAAAGACCACTACGAAGATGATGACGGTCCGTCGTGCTTGTGACGGTCCGTAGGTGGCAGTGTAGAGAAGCTGCCTGAAGGAAGATGGGGAAGTCTGACCAAGTGTGGGATTATGAGCTTGCGACGTGTCCGTCATGTATATGAAGGTCCGTTATGCAGGTTCGTCGTTGGTTCAAGAGAACGTGATCCCCCTACCAGATTCCGAGAGTGAAGTATTTGAATGAAGACCCTCGAGGACGTTGTTGCCTATGACGGTCCGTCATACTTGCCGTAGAGGGGACTGAAGGGGGAAGAGCAGCAGAAGAAAGTGTAAGTTGGGACGACGGAGTGCATGACGGTCCGTCATGACCACGACGGTCCGTCGACCATGGTCCGTCGACCAGCGCGTTTGCCGATTTCCAGCAGAATAGAAGTCTTGTGATAATTAGGTTTTTATTTTATATAAATAGTTCAAAACCTCATTTTTGAGGTGGGTTCGACCAACAGATCGTTAGACATCATATTATTAGACTCTTTGTATTAGTGTTAGATTTTGGATTCTCAGTGATTGCAAGGATTTTTTGGTGATTAATCAAGAACAACTTTGGATTTCTTCTTTCTCATTGAGGTACGTACATGAAGTTTATTGATATATGTGAAATATTGTGTTATGGCGAGGGGAACTAAATCCATACTAGGGTTGTGGGAACCTATAGGCAAATAATGAGATAAACCTAGCTAAAATAACAATTCTAGAATAGTGTATTGCATGATTAATAATTCTTCGTTAAAAGTCTTGTTAACGGATGATACAACGTTAGAAACTCGCCTTAATGTACTTGCCGGACAAGGGGTAGATAATATGAAAAGAATTAGTGAAATAGATTTGTGTATATATCTATAGGCATAGTTTGATTGGTTAATTAGGAGGTAATAACTTAGTCAATATACGAACGATACTTAATATGATGGTACGATAAGGGTTCGGAAAGCAACACACGTAGTGGACAGGTGCGGAGTGAGATTTTCTAGATGACCGGACAAGGATTTAGCCATACATAACTTATCACTTTGATGCACGATACTAGAAAGAAATTGTTATAGTTAGAATCTCAAGTTACCAACTGTGGGGAACCGTAAACCCTCGTTACTTTGTAATTGATTAAAACCATTTTCAAAACTGTTAAGTAGTGTCTCTTTCAAATTTCTAGTTATTTTACTCATAGGAAATACAAAACCCCCCATTTTTATGTTTTTACTTTCAAGGAAGTCATAAACGAAACAATGTAATAACAAGTTGACGTTAAGTCTAGACTATTTTTCTCGTGGGAACGATCCCAATCTCACTAGTTGGGTATTTATTGACGCGACCGCTTACTTCTTATTTGAGAAGTAAGTTGAGAGTATCAATTGGGGACGCTACGATGATCAGTGAAACACCTACAAACGCACACATAAGATAATGCCTCCAAATTTTCAATGCAAACAAACAGCCTCCACTCACTCATCGAATAGGATAATTCTCTCATGAACCTTCAACTGTCTCGAGGCAGAGCTTTACTTTTACCTTCTGTACATTAATACACAATCAAGACCAATCCAGAGAAGCATTCACAATACTATAAAAAAAACCCTCTCCATCACGGTAGGGTTAAATCGGGAGTAGTAGTAATAAAGTCTTGAGCCTTTTGAAACTAACCTACCATTGTCAGACCACTGAAAAGTCACCTCCTTCTTGTCAATCAGTTAAGGAGATGCAATGGATTGAGAAATCCTCAACAACACGTCGATAATAACCGGCAATGCCCAAGAAACTTCCGAATCTCAGTAAATGAGGCAGGTCTGACCCAATCATCTAACGCTCATCTTTGAGGATCCACCATGATACCTCCTTGGGACATACAGGTCCCCAAGGAATGCTAGCGAATAAGCCAAAACTCCACTTGAAAATTGGCATTAAAGCTTTTTCTCCTTAGAATCCAAGCACGGATCCTCAAATGATGTTCATGTGTCCTCCTTAGTCGTGAGTATATCAATATACTCATATATGAAGAAAATAACAAAGGATCCAATTATACGGTCTGAAAACTCCATTTCATCAAGTCATAAAAGTTGAAGGGGCATTAGTCAATCCAAAAGACATCACAAAAAAACTCATAGGCCCATAACGTGTTCGAAAAGCGTCTTCAGGGCTCTCCTACGCCCTCAACCTTCAGCTGATGATAGCGAGCTCAAATCAATATTGGAGGAAAACTGGAAGCACCCTGCAATGATCAAACAAGTCATCAATGAGGTATCGGGTATTTTTCTGATGGTCACTGTGCAAAATGTCGATAAGTCATTAACATACGAATGATCCATCTTTCTTCTTCACAAATAACACTGGAGCAACCCCAAGGAGATACACTTGGTCTAATAAACCTTTGCTCAACAAAATCACTGCAAACGTGACTTCAACTCTTTCAATTCACCCGGTTCCATACGATAGGAGGCATGGAATAGGTCGCGTGCCTGGATCCACATCAATACAAAATCCATATCACGATTGGTGGAAGACCCTGGCAAATCGGTCAAAAATATTCAAGAATTAACTCAATACTGGAATAGACTCAAGCATAGGAGTCTCAATCCTAGTATTCGAATGTGGCAAGTAAGCCACACATCCTTCTGTACCAACTGACGAAGCCTTTTTAAGGAATGAATCAAACCGTTAGAGGGGACTAAGAGAACCTTGCAGTCTTATATTAGGGAATTCCAGGCCATAGCTAAAGTGATGAGTCTTGATGATAATTTAAAATTGCGTGGGTAAGAAGATAACCAACCATACCAAGAATCAATCAACAAATCTATATATCTAAGACCCTTTTAAATCTGCTAGAGTGTCATACCCCATCAAAGTAACAGTAAAGAATCGATACAACCCGATCTACAAACGAATCCCCGACAGGAGAGAAACACGTACGACAAATCAAGAGACTCACACAATGTTCTAGACTAGGAGCAAAATTGTGGACACATAAGAATAAGTAGAAGCCTGGTCTCAAATAATACGTAACTGGTCGATGACAAAGGAATAATACCTGTGATAATAGATTGAGGCTTCAGCTCTGGCCTACCTGGAAAAGATAAACAGTGAGAACGACCTCGCATCAAATTGTGAACCCACCGACCACCACCTCGACCACAGGAAAACCACTCTACCTGGAATGAGAACTACCTCTACCATTCTGTGACACCACACCCTAGCGGAGGTGTACAGCCCTGGAAGTCGAAGCCTGAAGAAACTGATGTAAGACACCGAGTCTGGTCCTAGGGCAGTCTCTCACAAAGCGTCCCAATAACCACACTCAAAAACGCCCCACGAGATTGCAGGCTGAGAGAGGAACCTGATGACCAAGAATGCCCTCCACGAAAAACAGGTATAGAAGAGAACCCTGCAAGTATACCAAGCCTCGAAGAGTTATGCCCAGCGTAACCAGCCTAAGATGTTGGTATGCAGCAGAATGGGTCTGCTGGACTGGGGTGCCACAACCTCTGCCCCAAGTAACCCGACTCTAGGCGGGAGCACCACCATAATCACTGAATAAACGAGTCCTCTGCCTCTCGTGGCTCAAAAACCCTCACGCCACATCAATCTCCAACGCCTTAGCAGCATCTACACTTTCTGGAATGAACACAAAAGCAGCAACCTGAGAAACTCTAGCGGATCGAAAAATCAGCCCTTAACAAACCTTCTCACTCTCTAGGGGGGGGGGGGCCCTTGGTGGGAAGTATCATCGAGACTGCCTAGCAAAAGGCATGAAAATTTACCCTCATACTTGCAACTGAATAATTTTGCGCAAACCCTCACTTTGGGCTCTCTTGCGATCCTCTCACTGCGTGAGAACAAATTTGGATAGAAATACCTGAGTAAACTGAGTCCAGGATAGTGGATGGATCCAGCTGGCTATACTAATAATTCCCTCCACCATGCTTAGCAGAGCCAGTCATCTGAAACGAGGTATAGTCAACTCCATGGACCTGCCATAATCCAAGATGTGCAACCTCTCATGACAACTAACTATAAATTCATATTCTCCTCAGCTAAGTCACCAGTATAAGTAGGAGGATTCATTTAGTGAAACTCCCACAACATCTTTTGCTATCAATAGTCATAGAAGGCCGGTTTCAACAAGTGATGTCAGTATCTGGAAAACTCCATACTATCCAAATGAGAAGCTAAAGCGGCAAAGCTGGCGAGTCCTGAGAGTCTGAGAATCTATAGAGAACTATCGTATCTGGAGTTGACCTCTAACACGGGTTGTGAGCCATCAGAAGGACAAGCAAAGCTCCTGCCGGGGCCATCCGCTCTAGGATCCTAACCATACGAGCCACGGATCTTGAAGCACGAGGGGGAAATAATATGGGTGGGGCCGCAAGCCCAGAGTCGGCCCCATCCCCCTCGACACGATTTCCCACATTCCCCATGAATACCTCTGAATTAGGAGATACGTCCTATCACGACCCTGGGTAGCTACTGGTACTTGGACCATCCACAGTGCTGACAATACGGGCCCCCTACCCGACCTCGAGCTCGTTACCTACCTCTACCGCAGATAGTGTTCTAGAAGTAGGCATAGGAATAGGATCCTGACCATCATTGCCGAGGTAGATTCCTCACCATCTGAGAGAGAATGAGATATCAAGATTAGCAATTTCTCAGGTCAAGTGGCACGATAATTAATAAAAAGAAAGAATATTTCCTAAATGTCCTATAGCCTCTCGAAGATAGGTATGGACGGCGTTAGCCGGATCCGCAAGACTTACTACGAATTGATCTTGTACTCTGAGACTGCGGAACTAGGGCTTGATACCAAATTGTCAAGACCCAAAATCACGAGTCAGATGGCACATATTCCAACCCATAAGGAAGCCAACCAACAGATTTAAACAATTAACTAACTAATGATGTGAAAAAAAAAACATAGTCAAATCTTCACATTGAGTTCCTTATAGGCGAATGCGGGAAAACTGAAAAAAATACTACCCAAGATTTGGTTAGAAGTAAAGGCTCGCGAATACTATGCAAGTCTGAAACTAAAATGACAAAATCTAACATAAGGGATATCCGGTTAAATTATGACTAACAGAAACGTAAAGATAGAGGGAGGTGTGGGCCACGGAACAGCCAAGCAGCTCCCACAATCAAGACACTCCAAAACTCGGACTCAAACTGATCGTCGAGATGTGATCCTCCTCGAAAGCGAATTGCACACAAAGAGTGCCAAAGCAAGTGTATATGAGTACGAAACCAGTGTATCATTGACCGAAAACAAGAATAGTGAGGGTATATAAGAATATAAAATTCTTAAAATTTACAAGTATTAGATAATATATATATATATATATATATATATATACACACACATATATTACACTTGCTATTTTAAGTTTCATCCATAAGGAATCAGCATAAGTACTTTCCAAAGCACCAAACGAAACATATACTACAGGAAATGCAATGATGTGACTGGAATGCAATGAATATGATACCAGGTAATGATTATCTCAGAATATCCAGTACTCACTCAACCGTATACCATGCAAGTACGTCCTCGGATACATCGAGAGTTAATGACCCATGGGGGACTCGCGAGGTCCATATACGACACGGACGATCTCCATGTGTCCTGTGCGGACGATCCTCCACGCACTATTCATAATATCAAACAATTTCGCACGGCGGTCTCACGTGCCACAAATTAAGAATCTTAATCTCACACATCCCAGCACGGGATCTCCACGTGCCCCAATTATACTCAATCTCATGTCACTGCTGTACACAATATTATTTCGATAAAGGGGATGATGATGCCACCCGAATCAGTCAAATATCGACATACTATAGGGTGTAAAAAATAAAACACAATCACACAAAATTTCAGTCAATAATATATATCTAATGACCATATGCTTTGGCATTCTCAAATACAACCCAATTTATAGTAGTAAATTCTCTTTTTGTAAAACCGGTACTCGTGCAATGCCCGTAACACCATTGATACGAGGACCCGATCTTTTGCCTACCCCTTTGTCTATTCTTTTTTTTGATTTTTTATTTTTTATCTTTAATTAGAAAAACGTCCCTTAAAAAGTCTAAACAAGTCTGTAAACATACCTCAAGTGCCGAACTCGTGCACGAATCCTAAGGGTAGTTCCTTCCCTTGTGCAAATTTCGAACGTTCATGATCTACCAAGATGCATAGTCGTAAGTAAGCATTTGTATCAATTCATTATATGTTTCCATAGACCCTAAAACTAGATGGTCATATTTCCAATCTTGCTCCAAACCTTGATAAATTTGTATGGCCAAAATTTATCATATTTGCTAACAATTTAAGTAAGAATTTAACTTTAATCCGCCTCCAACAAGGTTGAATCATATAATTATACACCTAATAATTAATACCCATCTCAATCTATTAAAAACTAGTATTTAATCTTGTAAATGAATAACATAAGAATAATTCCCACCCAGCGATCAAATATTGGATGTGACCATTCTTCTTAAACTATTTGTTTTACAACATGCCATTTTTTTCTTCTATTTGTTTTTTTTTATATTGGGGCCACCATTGGCACACATCATGGCATATGGATGCCTAATGATTGGAGCAACTATCGCCTCATTATCCTAAACTCTAAAACGTCCCTCATCAGCCAATTATTATTATTATTTTCTCTTCATTAATGCCCCCCCCACACTATGACCCCAAAAGTTTCCTCCCCGATTTCCAAATTTATACGACATTGTACTGCCAAGTTTGACAAGGATCAACGTCCAAATTCCAAAAAATTCCATAATTCTCACTCGTCTATGGTTGACACTGTACCCATGAAACCATTAATTCAACATTCCCCCCTAATATATATAGCAATACCATATACGAAGCAATTTTTCATGTGTAACCCATGAATGAAAATTTATTAAGATTTTCTTACCTCTACCTTTAAAAGGGGGAGTCGACTTCGCTATGAACGCCGCCAGCCCCCCACCAAACTTGCACGCTGAATTTCTTGTTTTCTTCTTTTTTTTCTAAACACGAGGATATTAACCGTGAAAACCCACACTAACATTTATCGCTACATTACTTATTTTTAAAATTCTTCACTAAAAATTTTTTATCAACTAAATACTCTTACTCTCGGAATAGTTTTAAAATACCCAAACCCCTTTAAACTTTAAAAAAAGTCAAACTAGTCCTAGTTCTCAAACGACCCTAGCGGGTCGTTACTTTTTTTATTTTACCAGACAATTAAGACCCTCTATTTTACTCTTCATTCTCTATATATAAAGAGTAAAATAGAAAATGAGCTCTCCAATCACTCTTCTCTCTATTCTCCTTCTAGATTGGTGATATCGAAAAGAATACAATAGTTTCTTCTTTTTTTTTGGGTCAAAAGGCTCAAAGTGATTCTTAAATTTTCACAAAGCAGTAATAGTCACTCGTGTTTGCAATATTGATGCACTTTTGGTTCTCATCCAAACACCCCACACCAAAAAAAAATTAACAAAATTTTAAAAAGATTTCATTAATTTTTTTATTTTTTTAAAAAAAAATAACTACCACCCCACCCCTTATCAGCCCCCAGCCCCTCACCCCATCCAAAAAAATTCATTAAAATTTTTTTAAATTTTTTTTTATCACCCATCCCTACCACCCCCTATTCCAATAAATGCATAAAAAGAATTTTATATTTTTTTATTAGTTTTTTTTAAAAAAAAAAAACTTTTTTTTACTATAAATTTCCTTTATCTATTCATTTTTAAAATGAATATTGAGTATTATTCCATTTTCAAATGAGATAAATACCCAATTCATTTAATATTTGATAATATGAATGGATATTCATATTATTTCCGCAGCAATCCTATATCTAGTATATAGTTGTGGGCACAGTAATATTGGCCTTGGGAGGCGCGGTAAGTTTATAAGATTAATTCTTACTTATTTGTGATAATTATTATAATATTCTTCAAATAACACCTTACCACAAAACATATGACTATGTTTTTGTGTTGTTTTTCAAATCTTTTAAAAATAATTTAAATAAATACGATGAAAGAAAAAATATTTAATTTAGATTTTAAAATATTTGTGCTCTAAATTGGTGAAAATAATGGTTCGGTCAAAAATTACGGCCTATGATCATTGACATATTTTGTTATGTCACAACACTTCAAATTAATCAGAGATAAATGTTAGTTGCGGTTTTCCTTCTCTTTAATTATTGTCAATTCTTTCTTCTCCAACAAATTTTAAAACACCACTCGAAATTTACTTTGGGCTCAAATGAACTAACAACGGGTTGGACCTTGAACTGTCTAATTTGATCCGCTTAATCTCAATTATTTTAATATATTGTTGTTTGAGTATTACACTACAATTTAAATTTCAACTCAAGAAAAAAAAAATTTAAAAAAAAATTACAGATGGATAGATAAATCCTAATAGATATAAAACAAAAATAGCAGTTCATATCTTCAATATAGTAACATACATTACATCAATGAAAATAAAGATCTTAAAACAGATTGAAATTAGAAATTGAATTGAGCCTCAATGAGAATTCTCTTAAAATGAATTAAAACTTCAAATTATCTCAAGCCCAAATCTTAAAATTATGAGTGATTTGGAGAATTTACCTATAATTGAGTTCATTTTTAACGCCCCTAATCATAATTACGAAGGAATAATTAAATAGGAAGCATGAAGAATTTATTGATGGAACAATTCATGAGGATCAGATGCCCCTTACCTTCATTTTGACATTAAAATAATAATCTACTAAAGTTACCCCTTAAGGGGTGTGATATGCGTGTATTCCTCTCTCAAATTGATTTGGTGCAACTTGTGTGTTTCCTCCTCCCCGCCCCTCCACTCCCCACCCCCAGCTCCCTTATGGGGCATTACAGACAACTCGATCTAACTAGTGAGCAAGCATATTCATTTTTTATTTAATATTTGAAAAATTATACTTTCGTTGTCATTAAGCAAAACTTTAAGGAACTAAGAATACCAAAAAGATTATTAAATATGAAATGAAAATAAGATAAAAGATTTAACAGTGTGGAGAAATTTCTAGTCGTCTCCAACACTAATCGGACTATATAGATAGAATATTGTACAATTGGAATAAAAAATATAGGATCTTATAAAACTCTAGCCAACTAAAAAAGTGGTATAACTAAATTGCATTGCTAATGACCACAAACAAAATCGAATCTCCTACTTTCCATTTATCATTTTTGATACATTGAAGGAGAAAAAGTTCTTTTTTTTTTGTTATAGTTTTTCTCCCTTTTTTAATAAATAGGAACTTCTCAAGTTTAAAGAAACACAATCTCTCTTTTTCTTCCTTCCAAAAACCCCCCCCCCCCTTCCCCCTACCTTTAATCACTAATTTTTAGTGTAAAACTATTCCTTTTAATCCATCCTTATATAATATATATATAATCTTATATATATATATATATATATTGCTTCATTGTTTCAGATTATTTTAAATTTTGCTGTTTAATTACATGTCATACTTTTCTTCTTCGATTTTCGTAATATAATATTGTTTTCTTTGCTTCGGTTATTTGTTATTTCTACTTGTTTTCTTATTAATTTTTCTCAATATGACCTCTTCACCGTTGTGTTTAATCTGTTTTATATACTTGACATTTTATATACTTAAGATAGGGATAAGAGTGTAAGACTACGTACAATCAGATCGCATTCGTGATATTACACAGATTTTGTTGTTATTGTTATCGTTTGACATACTTTATATTAATGATGTATTAAATCATACTAAACTATAAAAAGCATATGATTTTCATATGCCAATGGTAGATCCAAATATTGTTTATATATATTTTTATTAATCAATACTACCTATTAAAGGCTTAATGATATTATACATATGCCAATAGTAATGCAAACATTTTTCATATATTTTTTTATTAAATCATACCTAACTTTAAAAGCATATGATATTTATACATATGCCAATAGTAGATGCAATACATGTTTATATTATATTTTTATTTAATCATACTAACTATTAAAAAGCATATTATTTATACAAGCCAATGCTAGATGCAACTGTTTATATTATATTTTTATTAAATCATACTAACTATTAAAAAGCATATGATATTATACATATGCCAATGCTAGATGCAAAACATGTTTATATTATATTTTTATTAAATCATACTAACTATTAAAGAGCTTATGATATTATACATATGCCAATAGTAGATGCAAAACATGTCATAGTATTTTTTAAATTTTTATCTACTTAGTTCCCCTAAAGAGTTACATTCTTTATATGTATCTCTGTTCACTGTTCCATTTTTCATTCTTTATTTGAATTCATGACTTGTTATTAGGTGTTGAAGAGCTTTGCAGAGATACCTGCCAGACTAGCCAGGATTTCTGGCCAAAATTGCATTGAGAGGTTAGAAATCTTGAGACTAGTCTTTGAAAAGGTTAACAATATACTTCCTCTGTTTCTGTTAGTTTGGTCTGTTTTAACTTGTGAACTATGTTAATAAATTGAAAACACTTTTGAATCTTTCGTTTTGAAGATTTCATTAACGATATCATTTTCAAATGTTCAAATATCGTTTAATTCTGATGTCTTTAAATATTGTAATGGAAACTTTAAAATTAAAGAGTCCTAAAAAAAGGACTATAAATGAATATAAGACAAATAAATTGAACACAACTTTTGAATCTTGTTGTTTTGAAGACTTAAACTAACGATATCATGTCAAATGTATCAAAATATCGTTTAATTTTATAGTCTTAAACATATTGTAAAAAAATTGGAATTAATGAGTCGTAAAAAAAAGAGACTATAAGACAAATAAATTGAAACAAATGGAGTATTAAACATCAAAAACTACAAGGTTACATAGTTTTCTTGAAGAAGCAATTGCACTTTTTCTGATTCTTGAAAAAAAAATCAAATAGGCTTTGATTTGGTTATATTATCTCACCAGCAGACCTTTTCTAAAAAAAAATTCAAATTACATTCTACAGAACATCTTTACGATAAATTTAGTTTTCCCAACCATTAATTTTCCCTTACTTCCTAAACATGTTCAGTCCCATAATATGGTGATCATAGTAGATTTCTCAGATGGCCATTCAACCAAAGAACGTATAATTATATCATAAATTCACCTTTCTTAGTTGGGTGATTATCTAAGAAATCAGTTCCAGTGTCATTCTTGCTAAAACTTTGATCCAACAACCTTTCAATATTTCATCCAAGTGCCACTATCTTTAGCAGCAATTAATTAACGATCGTATCTTAATTGTTACTAAATATGTGTTTTTTAGTAGCAGTGAGCAGCACTGTTTATAAATGTCTCTAAAACCTGTTGTAGCATGACTCTTATTTTGTGCCCCCTTTAGTATCATCTATGAGGGCTCACTCATTACATGTTCAATTTTGATATATTTTCAGCTAAGAGATGGGAGATGCAATCATGGAAGCTGTAGTCGAGCTCATCGTAAAGGACTTGTCAAAGGAAGTGAATGTGCATGCTCAGTATGCAATACAATTCGAAAGTGAGTTTGAGGTGATGAAGAAAGAGCTGAATCTCATGCGTTCGTATCTCACTGAAGCAAACAGGCTGAAAGGAAACAGTAAGCTTGTCAAGACAGCCTTATCTGAACTCAAAGAGCTGATTTATGGAAGCAGATAATGTGTCCGGATTGCCAAATCCGCGAAGACTAGTAAGGATGAAAGGGAATCCATCTTGCTTGCTTCCGTCTCCAAAGGAGATATCTTTCAGATATATAACTGGAAAGAAACTGACAGGACTTAACAAGAAGATAGTGAAAATGCATAAGAAGCTGAGGACCTTTGTTGGTCCAATAACAGAACAAACACGAGGTGACGAAAACATCAGTAGAAGAAGGATAAGATGGACCTCACACATTTTTGATCAATCTGAAATTGTGGGGTTATCAGAAGACACAAGAAAGATCAAAGAATGGATCTTTTCTCATAGCGATTCATTACATCGCGTTGGCATTGTAGGTATGGGCGGTTTGGGTAAAACCACAATCGCGCAAAAGGTGTACCATGACAGACAAGTGAATGTGAGATTTCAAAAGAAAGTTTGGGTTTCTGTATCTCAGACTTATGATGAGCTTCTCATCATGAAGGGTATTTTGAAACAGTTGAATGGAGACGATAGCGGAACTGACAAAGGAGATTTGCTTAACAGAATTCTTGAAGCACTTTCACATAAGTCATACTTGATTGTCTTGGATGATGTATGGAGTATTGATGATGGATGGTGGGATAGAATCTCAAGGGGATTACCAAAGTTTGTAGAGCACAATGGTTGTATTATAATTACATCAAGAAATGATGATGTTGTCAAGAGAATGGGAGCTCCAGAATCAAAAATTTCGACCAGATGCTCGATGTGAAAGAAAGTTGGTCATTGTTCTGTAATTTTTTGCATTTTTGGATCAACTAAAAGGAAAGTGCAATGCTCAATGGAAGAATTGGAGAGAGATCGGCGTAAATGTCATGGTCTTCCTCTAGGCCATCAGACCACCGTTGGGATGTTATCATCAAAACACATATCACATCGAGTGACAGGATATTGAACACTTTCGAGGAATTGGTATCGGATAGTGAGAGCAATATCTCGGTAATGGCTTCTTTGCAACTAAGTTATGATGAGCTTCCTGCTCATTTAAAGCAGTGTATGTTATGCTTCTCAATCTATCCAGATGACCATGAAATTGAGGCGGAACAATTGGTTCGTTGGTGGGTAGGGGAAGGATTAGTCCGTGGCGATGGCACAGAAACTGCAACAGATGTAGCTTTTGATCATTTGTCTGAACTCGTAAGTCGGTGCTTGGTTGAAGCTGTGCAAAGAAGAAGCTTTGATGGCAAAGTTTATAGTTGCAAGATGCATGATATGGTTAGGGACATGACAATTCTCGTTGCAGAAGACGAGAAATTTTGTTGCTTCAATCGAGGGAGGCACATAGCCACGGTTAACTCTAGGCACTTGGGGGTCACAAGGGAAACAACTTTTCAGTCCTTATATGGACACAGCTAAAGATGCACTTCTTCTTCTTCTTCTCACTACAACAAATTACATCGGCTTCAACAGCAAAATCGCTCTGGCTGAAATCAAGACTCTCAGGGTCTTGGACTTGTCATGTGTCAAGCTAGATAAAATCTGTTTGGTTGATCTATGGCAATGGATCACATCACTAAAGCGACTAGCTTATTTAAATCTGAGAAATGTTGCAAATTTGGACGAGATTCCAAACTCCGTAAGGAAGTTATGGGGCCTCCAAATACTAGTCCTTAGAGAATGCAAAGACTTAAAAAAGCTACCAACATCAATCACAACACTTCCAAGATTGGCAATTCTTGATGTTGGAAGCTGTCCATCCTTGTCATGCTTACCACAAGGTCTCTCTAGGCTTGCCAATCTTGAAGAGCTGTACGGGTTCAAGTTACCGAGTCCAGCAACAACAGAAGCTTGTCGCCTGAGTGAAGTCGTGACACTGACTCAACTTCGGGTACTGCACTTAGACATAACAGAGGAAAGCATGATAGATGACAAGGAATTGGCTGCATTGAAACAACTTGAACTACTAAGGGTGTTATCGATCAATGCAGGGGACTGTGAAAACAAGGACATCATAAGGAAGCTGGATAACTTGTCACCACCAACGCGCGTTGAAGAGATATATCTAAGGCACTACCTCAAAGAAACTACACCAGCATGGATAAACCCCATTTCACTTCCCCAACTGCAGTACCTTTGCATCGAAGATTCAAGAGTACTTAACCGCGTGAGTGAAAATTTTTGGGGAGATAATGAGGACAAGTGGAATGTTGAAGGACTGTGCTTGAAATTCTTGCCAAGGCTGGAGGAAACATGGGAAACATTCCAAAATGCAATGCCATCTCTCAAATACTTAGAAGTCAGCCATTGCAATTCGCTGAAAAACTTCAGATGTAACGTTGAGGGTTTAGGATATTGGACAAAGACAGATGAAGAGGAGGAAAACAGGGAAGATCAAGACGTAATTTCGTGCCACGAAGGAGGTAATGAAGGAGAAATTGATGACATGCACTGATGACTTATTTGATATTCTGTATGTTTGTTGAGTTTTTATTTCGAATATTGTTTTCATGTAACGAACAAGTTTGTATGTGATTGTGAATGATGGGATCTTAAATATCTATTGGAAGTTCGCTAAGAGCAAAAATCAAATTGATACAGTCGATGGGGGCATGTCTGATCCTCCAAACTTAGTGTATTTCTAGAGTATCTTACACAGGTGTGTCTATGTTTTTGGAGAGTCCGAGCAACATAGAAATAAGAACGATAGAACTAGCAAGCTAGAAATTAACACTATGTAACAATGGTGGTTTATAACTCTGCTTGCATATTAAATACATTGTAACAGAAAATGCTAAAAAAAAAAATGGTTTATCATCTGAATGAAAAAATGGAAGCTCGCCAATTGAAAGGCGAGATATGCCAGGATTACCACGTCTTAGACAAAAACGAAAATATCTTTGTGCTGGTGATCATCCACCCATCATGATCAAAACGCGCGAAAAATTGCTCTTAGAAATGGTGACATTCAGGGCTGGAGCCAGTGTTTTGAGGGATGATATGTCCGGCAAGAAAGATAATTCCATGAAAGTGTATCTCTGGGGCATTATATGAAGCTTTACGATTCTTTCAAGCAATGGTGAAGGAGATGATAAAAATCCCAAATGTGGAGGAGCAAAGATTGTTACAAAGCTTAAATTTGCAGAATCTTGAAGAACCCCATCAAGAACAGAATGCAATTCAATTGCAAAGGAGGCATATCCATTGGAGCTGAGCCAGTTGATGATTCTTGGCCAATTAACCAAGTTCTTGGTACCGGTAACACTTTCGTTTGGCATTTCATCACAAATTGGTGATTGAATAAGGTCTATATGTTCGTCGATTCCATGAAAATCTAACACAGAGAAGGCCCCACTGACTCCATGAATCGAAAGATTTCCTTCAAGAAACACACCAGGATGAGAAACAGAGACATTGTTGATCTCGATGATGCTCTGTTTTTTATCAATTCTGGTGACGGCAATTTTCTTCTGAGATAAAAGGGTCGTCAAGCAACAACCTTGGGACATATTCAACAGTTGTTGAAATGGGAATTTTGTAGGAGAAATATGGTAATGAAGGAGCTGCTTCATTGCCCAAGAAGGAAGAGAGAGCTTGGAAATGGCGGAATCTTGAATTGCGAAGATGGTGGATTGTGGAGTTGATAGGAAAATCTCAGGAGAGAGTTGAAGTGAGTGCTATAATGAAATGTTTGAAATCCACTTGATTTCTAAGAGCTTTTAGAAGCTGTCATTCATGGTGCGGGCCATGATTGGTTTGACTTGAGTTGAGTGAATTTTAGTCCTTGCCAGTTGATTTAGACTTACTGGGTTGGTTTGGAATTGCTGTATAAAGCAAGAACTATGGAGAGGATCACGAAAAAACAGAGCAATGACAGCCAGAACTCTAGCCATACATTGAAATTAATTGTTCTTCTGTATTTGCTCTGTCTTTTGTGAAGACGAAGGCAGTTCTTTAAAAAAAGGTCTTGTGGCGTTTTAATTAAAAATAAACTCAGGAATAGTGGAGTAACAACATGAACAAAATAATATCACGAGTGATAATCTTAATAATTTTTTAAAAAAACTAAAAGCAAAAGAAGTTTGATTTCAAACTCAACTTCATTACAAACTTTAAAAATTTGATAATTCTTCTCACTAATCTGAACTATTTTCCATCACTTTCATCCGTGTTCTAATTGTGACTTAGTTCATCATTTCTTCTTGAATTTATTGTATTCAGATTAGTTATTAATCTGTCAGTGAATTCTGGTTTTGTCGGTCTTATTAGTTCATTCCTTGAAACAAATTTTCAAGTCACTTTACCATACGAACTATGTTGTTTTTCATGTGTATTGTTTTTATTTTTGTTGCTTTCACTTATTTGTTGTTCAGGTGAGATATTTCCATTCCTAGCTACTTCATCAAAGTATATATTTAACACATTGTTTTCCTCATCTCCGTCGAAAAAATTCCTCTCCCAAAATCAATAGCATAAGTGTTAGTTGAACTAAGTCCTTACGGTAGGGGCCTAACTTAGAATTTGTTTGGATTGGCTTTTAGCTTATGACGTATAAGTCAAAAGCTATAAATTACGGTTTCTAATTTATGACTTTTGATTTATTTTTATTATTTTGACTTTAAAATAAGTGTTTGTAAACACTTTTTAACTTTAGTCAAGCATTTCAAAGTTGTTTAAAAAAGTTTATTTGACTTAAATAATTCCCTACAATAGTTCAAATCCAACAAAAAATATTTTTTTTTTTTTGTGTGTGTGTGTGTATCAGATTTTCTTATGGTTCCAAATCCCTTGATCTAGTGCCTGGTAATTCACATCAATTGATTGTGGTGAAAATGCAAGTACTTTACTTGAACTACACCGTCACTTATATATCCGAAATTCTAGAGACCACTTAATACTATACTAAAGTCTATACCCTGACATATTTTTTATATTAATTTTTATCCTTTTCGACCTCGTGTATTAACTTAGAAAAAAATGGTCAACCAGCGTTGGCCCTAAGATTGTGCCTCGTATGTCGAAAAGTGGTGAAATATTTAAAATAAGTTCATGAGGGTCATAGGACTTTAGTATAGTATAAGTATGTTTCCGAAATTTCGAGCATAGATTGAATAGATACTCGTACATTATCCCATTGGTTGTCCTCA
Organism: Solanum habrochaites; assembly: GCA_027704765.1. NCBI lineage: Eukaryota > Viridiplantae > Streptophyta > Magnoliopsida > Solanales > Solanaceae > Solanum > Solanum habrochaites. The sequence continues at coordinate 21,275 of JAKWJA010000601.1, forward strand.
AATACCCTTGATGATGCTGACTGCAATCAATTGAAGTATCCATTAGAGTTGAATTTTTTTCACTATTCTTAGGCACAAAAATAGGGATATTATGGTTGAGATTACTGTTGGAAATTAATGAGCTAATCTCCTGTAACCTTTCTCTTTGGCTCCCATCATTTTTGATATTTTTCATCTTCAACTCTTCTTAAATTACAAGTTCACTTCAAACTTTTAACATAAACTTCAAAATTTGAAATCTGAAAAACTTATCACATAAATTCAAAAACACAGAAAAATAAGCAACTTTAAACTTAACTTCAAATGTAGTAACTTGAAAAGTGTCTTTAAAAAATCTTAAAACATACTTCTAGCGAGTTAAGCTTAGAAGTAGAGAGAAAAACATACGAACACGAATCTGGCGATAGTGGAATCGGTAGACGTATTTAAACTTAAAAAATATTATAAAATCAAGCTCAGAACAAAATGTACATCCAAAGTATAGTGTTTAAGTAACATACTCAAAGATTAACCTTGAAATTATCATATTTATCCCCAAGATTGATATAGACAATTGAAATTCATACATAATGAATTTACTCACTTTTGAAGAATTTTCAAATGAACAATACATTATTCAAATTGATTTATAACAGAAAATCAAATATTTTGATAAACTTAAATCTTACTACTTCTGTCATTTAAAATTCAAAAACTTAAATCCTTCTTAAATTAGAAGATAAAATTCTACATATTTTCGTAATTCAAAAATAAACTTATGTAGTTATTAGCTCTAAAAATAATTATATATATTTAGAAGAGGGAGTTGAAGGACTAACATAGCTTTAACAAAGTTTGTTCCCAAAGCTCTTTAAAAAGTTTTTTTTTTTTGGGGTTCCTCAAAGGCTATTTAAGTACTTTAAATATATCTATATCTCTATATATATGAATATATATAGTCTATATATATATAATATATCTTAATATATATATATAATATAATATATATTATTATATATAATATAATATAAATACTTTATTTAATCACCGTCCCTATTTGAAGAGGGAGTTTGAACAAGGACTAACATAGCTTTAAAAAGTTGTTCCCAAATCTATTTAAATTGTACTTTAAATATCTCTTATATAGATATATATCATATATAATATATATATATATATCTATAAGATCGATATATATATCTACTGGTCCGTATATATTCTTTATTTAAATTCAAACAAGTCATAAATTATGTATTTTGCCATCAAATTGAGGAGATTTCTAGAGGATGAACAAGGGTGGATTGGTAATTTCGCTATTTTTTGGATCTGTTTATTTGTGTTGTCCTATCCTCCACTTTAGTTCTTTCCTTGTTTACTTCTCCTCCACATTTGCTCTCCCATGGTTGGGGAAGAGTATTAGTGATCCTGCTGCTCTTCACATTAAGCAGAGAAGGTAATTCCTAATGCAGAGATAAAGAAAAGACTACCGTAATATTTATCTTTTCTTTTTAGTAGTGCTGAGAAGTGATAAAATACAGAATACAAAGACAAGTAGGAACTTACACTTCCAGAATTGTAGATCAAAACTATGATAAACTAGGAGACGTTTAGATTGCTAAAATAACTTATTAAATCATTGTATAGTCTCTTTCTCCATAAGGTAATGAAAACTAGGAAAGAAATTAGAAAAGATATCAATATCATAAAGGCACAGCGAAAGCAAAAGCTAAAATGTCTTCTGTATATAGAATATGAATAGTTTTGTGCATCAAAAGATATTGAGAAAACCATTGAAGACGATGGCACTTTGTGCTTGCCTCACTACACGAGATATGGAACTCTAGATATTTTTGGTCCATATATAGACCCATCTAGAATTGAACCACAACAGACTGTTTCAGATTTTTTCTTTTTTTTTAGGAAGGTACCAAAATGCCTAAGAGCCTTTTCAACCAAACGTGCGGACTTCAAGATCCCGAATGCAAAAGTTTTCCATTACAAAAGTTGGATAGGATTCAACGTCACATCTAAGTAGGAAAAGATATGGTTTCCAATGGACATAGCATTGGCTATAGGATAAGGAGTATAACCGTAGAGAGATTTCACTTATTAGAAGCTAGAATTCCAGGAATTCATCCTTCATATAAAATTAAAGTTCAGAGATGTTTATCGAAACAAATTGTAAATGCCCAAAGCAGTTCATTAACTCGATTTTAGTTGCAAGCTGTGCAATGAATTCTTTAATAACGCATAACTCTGCCATGACGAGTTTCAAGGTTATCGTGAACTCCCACTGCTTTTTATTGATCCATCCTCTTCAAATATTTTATCAAAATTAAACTTTAAGGATGAATTGTATACTTTATTTTGAGCAACTCAGAGAAAAGGTCTTAATACTTGACTGCATACATGAAGAAGGTTTAAGAACTCCAGCAGTTATCCACTCTCCTAAATTTGTTACTTTGGCCATCTATTTGGACAAAAAAAAGTTTTCAAATGCACATCCATTATCCATCCTCTGTTGGTTGCTGCAAAAATCAAACTCTTATTAAATAGGCAATGTACTTATGACGTTTACCTTTCCATTTCGCCTTAGATCACCATAAGGGTAGGTTATGAGAACAACGATAATCTCCAAAAACCACTTCTCATGCTATACTACTATTCGCTCACTTGAATTTCTAAAAAATGCTTCTGTTTGCTCATGCCACGAACATATGAAGCAGACATTTTTCTTTGCATATTCACTGGTATTTTTTTGTTGCCTTATCAAAATCAAAAGCCCTTAGCAAGAATAGATTTGTTAAAACGTAAAACTACAGTCCCCCAGATACATATGAAAATTACAATTAATAGTGAACGAAAGATCAATACCAAATAGTGCGATGCCACCACCGACGACACCTTAACAGATTCCATCTCAAGAAGGTCAAATCTCACTGTCAAACCTTCTATGTCCAGCCTGACTTCTGTGACAAAATTGTCAATTGGATTGGATGAAAAATATAAAATATTGGTAAATGAGAGATCTTGTGAAAATTGCAGTAATCTTTAATCAAGTAGAGATAATACCTACGCCACATCATCTCAATGGACTTCTTGTTTCATAAGAATCCTGCCTCTGAACAGCGAAGGATTCTTGGGCCGAAATCTGAACCTCTAAATAATCGACTTTAAGCTGATTTTCTTCATGGATGGTACGTCAGAATTGCTAACAACCGTAAAAAGGATGGGTTCATCAGTCAATAATGCATTAGCTGGTTTCACAGGAAGTATACACCGGACATGCTGAAACAAATAAAAAGAAAACTGAGGTTCAGGCATTTTAGTCTAACACATATTTCTGACTTCAATCTATCAAGGAGATTTTCGGGTATTACGAGACTTTTAAAACTTACCCGTGGTACAGTCCTCTCTATCTGTTGGCGGGGTTGTCAACGTGAAGCCTCACATGGATTTCCAGGGGGAAGAGTGTATCCTTTTGAAATATACAGGAGAAAGAATAGGGGATGAGGATGAGGTTAGACAATTGACACACTATTCGTCCAATCATTATTTTTTTGTATAGATCAAATCCCTAAAAAATATTTTATATGTACATTTCTCGAGCCAACTCCATTACTTTGTTCTGTCGGCAACTTCACCCTGAAAATGAGTTGAAAACTTAGTCATTGCGAGGCAAAAAAGAAAAAAAAAAGCAGATTTGAGGATGTAAATCAGGAAATGTCCAGGCACCAACATAATGTAACGGCCGAATCAAAAGCATTCCCATTCCTTTCATAACAGAGCAGAAAAATTGAATTATACAGGTTCATTGAGAATCTTCATGACACTCCCAATCAGGAAATTTCCTCATTAAAAAAAATGTCGGAAAACAAACAATGCAAGGCAACCAATTTTTATTTACCAACAAAGATATAACATATATAAACCACCAAATAACACCCACATAAGATCCTCTCAAAGCGCTTATGCAATTAAACTCACAGAAATGACAACAACAAACGTACACAGAGTATTCCACAAGTGGGTCCCATGGAGGCGGTGTGGTAAAGCAGACCTTTACCTCGGTATCCGATAAACTCTAAGAAATAACAAAAAAATAAGATTTTTTTTGATTTGTATTACTACTCTTTAATAGCAAATTCTCTATCTTAGTATTTAAAGGCATGAACCACCAAACTATACTAAGCTCTGTTGCATAAAGATTTGGACAGATCTAGCATGGAATTATGGAACTACAAGACCACTTAAAACTTAAAGTTGGAGCCAAAAGTCTAACAATGTGACACATCTAAAAAAAACGTGACAAATGTACAGAACGTCGAGAGACAAACCTTTGCCAACATACAAGACCACAGAAAAGTGTGCAGCAGAAAAAACACAGATTAGCACAAATCCCAACAGTCTTTCGAGGGGCGAATTTTGCAATCCATAGAAACAATCCCTCTTTTCTCCGGAACAATTTGGGTTTTCTTGGAATAGGGGGTGTTTTTTGGATTGGTGATGAACTATTCTGAAATGTTTGTTCAAGCACCTAAGCTTCCTGAAAATACAGACCCAATGACCTGTAGTCATTGTTGTCCCTCAATCCCTAAACTTTCACCTCTCATTGCCCCCCTCCACTCATCCACATCAAAAAAGTCACCTTATTTCTTAAAGTGTTAAACTTTTCATAAATTTTCACATTCTAATTTTGGAACACTTCAACAAAAGCACTTGCTCAAAAACTCCAGACAACTCTCACTTGTATGGTTAAAAGCAGGAATATGAAGAGAGGGAGCACTCTACACACAATCGTGTACATCCTCTACATATGATATATAAACAATCCCATGTTGATCTCATATGTCAAAAAATAGTTGATTTTATTACCTTAGTTATATGGATCACGGATGTCCAATATCTAGGTTGTACAGAATATTTTTGAATTCTTCTAATAGATATAAATATCAACATTATCCATCTTCGTAAAACTATCATCAATGATTCATTAACACTGAATTTTGACTATATGGGCCCGTGCTTGCCACGGGCCTTCTTCCCATCGTAGTACTTATATATATAATGTTTTTATTTGTTTCCCATTTATTCCATTAATTCTCATTTCCATCCTACCGATTTTAATCCCGATATATATGGGATGGAATGTAATCGAGTTTCATTTCGATAATCTTTGTCTAAGTTCAGCCCAATATCGATCATACCTAATCAAATCATTCTGAATCCGATTCAATCTCGAATTTCATTTGGATCCGGTCATTTCATTTCGAATCTGTGCCCAGTCTTACAACCCCACCCCACCCATGGGCACCGGCATTGTATTTTTTTGAAATACTCATAAATTTTAACGATAATATTTTTAGTAGACTTAGAAAGGAAAAAAAGATATACCAACTTTTGGGGGTCTTAATTGTTCCGTATCATTAACTATTATTTTTTTTTTTTTAACTAACATATAGTTCAGTTAGATTTCCCAATTAATATTACCCGCTCATAATAAATAACGAAACGTTTCATTTTTTTTTTTTTATATAAAGAGACGTGAAGATTAGTGTTTGCAAACGTTCCAAAAAGTACCTTCTTCCCATATTTAAATCACATGTTTGTGTTATTTGTTTAACGAGGTAATTTTACTCCTATATTTTTCTTTAATATTGTAGATTTTCAAGGTTTAGCCAAAATAAATATCTTGTCACAATTAATTAATTAATCATAACGACATAATGCAAATATGATATTTTATGCATAAATTGTATAAATAACATCTATTATTGGAACGATCCCATTATTTTAGAACGAGTGACTTATGAAAGGAGAATAATATTTCTCTCCGTTTAAAAAGAATCATTATTGTCATTTTTAGTTTGTTTAAAAAATAAATTGCTTTTTTTTTAACAGTTTAACTTTAACTTTCCACGGTCATGTTTAAATTACAAAATTAAAGAAAATTTTAATTATTTACATAACTTTAATTTAACACAGAAAAATTAAAAATCTTCTTTTTTTTAAACTCTATTCTTACCAAATTAGATAAAAAATTTTGAAACAAAGAAAATATATTTTAATGAGATTTTCTGACCAAGGTCGTCGTTTATCTAATTGGGGGGCATGCAAATATTTCCATCAGCATAAATAAAGTATTAAAAGTAATGAACTCCACCATTTAGACGCAAATTAGTCTTATTCCGAGATATTTCAAATTAAAAATTCCTTTTTAAAAAAAATTTATAATATATTTCTTCTTTTCACCCGATACAAGTGAGCTAAATTAAATTCTTTTTTAAAAAAATATATTGTACTAAATATTTTCACTCTATAAAAGATTATCATATTGATAGTGCAATTAGCAAACTCTTTTTATATGTTTCACAAGTTTTTAGCAATATTAAATTTTAAATGGCATTTAACTATTACCTATAGATAATTTAACACTCTTTATTAATGTTAATATTTAATATGTTAAAATTATTTTTATGATAATATGATTATACACAAGCAATATTATAATTATCTGATAAAAATAGAGGGAAGTATCCACATATTTTTAAAAAATGATTAGTTTTGTAAAAATTTAAATACTAATTTATAAAAATTTTAACGTTATTTTAAAGCCAATATTACCCCCCCCCCCAAAACCCTAATAACCCCCCCCCTACCCCCCACGTAACTACCTTACCCCCACTTTACCTACCCCCCCTTACCCCCACCAATTTACCCTAACTACCATTTACCCCCCCCAATTAAGCCCGCCCCCCCTACCCCCTGCGCCGTTGTACCTACCCCACCATAACCCCCCCCCCCCCCGCCCCCCCCCCCCCCTTCCCTAACCCAACTACCCCCCCCCAGCCGCCCCCCCCTTAAACCTTAACCCTACCCCCCCGCCCCCCCCCCCCCACCCTCTTCCGCGCCCCTCCGCCCCCCCCCCCTCCCCCCCAACCCACCCATAATTTTTTCAATGAATAAAGACAACGCAATATTGCCAGACTCGTAAGTGTATCCATTTTTCCCTTCCTCATTTCCTTCTCTCCTTTTTCAATCACTAGGCTAGGGCACCCGACAACGCAGGCCCAGCCTAACCTAAATTTAATGACGATTTTATTTATTTGTTATTTAGATACTTTAAACTTGCACATATTTTATCATCTTAATATATAACACTAAAAAAATTTTTCATATAAATTCCTATGAGAATTGAGAAATTAAAAGTAGGACAAATTTATTCGCATTAATTATTTACACTAAATTAATATATTTTATTATATAATAATTTAATAAAATAAAATAATAATAAATTTCAACAATTAACAGACATATATTATGTGGGAAGGAAAAATAATATTTCTACAATAAAAACATTGGACAGTCGTTTTACAGCTTTCAAAACTTAATTAGGCTCAGTCCGCGAAAATACCCTATATTTACTTAAATTAAGTAGGTGGTAACCTTTGTCATGATCTTATTAGGGAGTGTGTGGGATGTTCTTCTGGGGTTTTTTCCCCCGCCTTTGCTTCCTTTTTCGCCTTCCCTTCGCTCTCTTTCGTTGCCCTTTCCCTCCCCCCGTTCGCTCTCTCCCCTTCCCTGCCTTTTTTTTTTCTCCCTTCTCCTTTTTTTTTGTCATCTTCCTCTGCTCCCCCGTTCCCTCTTACCTCCTACTTCCGCCTTGCCCCCTTTTTCCTCCTTTCCCCTTTCCCCCCCTCTCCCTCCTCTGCCACCCACGCGCGCCTCCTGCCCCTCTTCAGTTCCCTCATCTCGCTCTCCCCCTCCCTTAGCCTCAGCCCTGTTTTCCTCCTTTGCCCCCCCGTGGCCCCCTTCTCCTGCCTGTCTCTCCTCTTGTGCCCTCCCGCTTTAGTTGAGACTTCCGAACACTAAACCTATTCATCCAGGAAAGGGGTGTGACTTTTATGAATTATAATATTATCCAAAGTTTTCTGAAACAAATTTTTTTTTTTGGTATGTATTTGCTAAATACTATTCACAAAATTGTCTTGATGTTCTTTCTAATGATCTGGTGTGCATCTGCTTTCTTTCCTAGTACTCTAATATAGCAATAAACAGTAGCAAAAATAGCAGTTACAAGTCCACCAATAATAACCCCTCCACCAGCAACAGATTTGTCAGAATGATGATGCTCTGTTTCTCTACTCTCTGGAGCTTCACCAATGGAATAAGAGGGTTCTTTTTCATTTTCATCTTCCATTGACGACTTTTCAGCTGGCGGATCTGCAATTAATAAGCCTCTTTCAACCATCATTTTTCTTGGGTATGTTGTTATTCTAAATTCCCCTGCGTTTGCTGGAATTGCTGAAATTGCGAATAGAAGAAAGTAACAAAACATTAATCTAAATCGATGCATTATTTGGATGAAATTTTTGCAGGTGTTTTTGAGTGTGGATGATACTATGGAGAATATTGAGTTTTCTGAAATTGGGATTTTGAGGGGTTTGTGTATAAATAGGAGGAGACAAGTTGTGAATGTGTTGGTGTGAAAATTAAACAAATAAAAATTGAAGGTTGAGAGAAGTTTCAGCTGGGACTTTAAGTAGGACTTTATTAATGTTCAATAGGTTTGACGCACACAAATATTCAACCTATAGACCAATATTAGTTTTATCATTTTTTGGATGACTCCATGATTTTCGAGTTTTGAGATTTTATGTTAGGAGGAGGTATTAATTTGAAATTTTTTATCAGCAGAAGTAAGATTTTGCCTTCTAAGTCCAGTTTGTCACAAATGGATTTGCCTAGGGAATCACATTTTCTGTGTGATTTGTGCACGATTGCATTTTTACTCGTCGTAAAAGTATCTCTCTGCTATTGCAGTTCCCCTTATCATCAACCAAAAATTATTAGGTTCTAAATCTCAAATTATCGAGAGAGAGAATATTTGAAAGCATTCATAATTTTGACGAAAAATTTACGTTGTGCATTTTACTTATATGACAAAATAAAGAGTATATTTAAGTTATCTAGGATGTTTTTAAGGTATGTTAAAAATTCAGGTCTGAACTAACAGATCACTCCAAATTTTGAAGTGGATATTTAAATTGTTTCCTTTTTTTTGAATCAATATAAAAACAATACATTTTAATTTACTTAAAGTAATAATTTAAAAAATTTAATTATTTTCTTTATTATCCATAAGACTATTTAGTTTTATAATTTAAAAAATTTATGCATATAAACAGAAATTACTATCAATACATCATCACATAACGCGAGAACTAAGAAGTTACGGTCCGTTTGGTCATGTGATATGGTATATTCATATGAACATTATAAATGAAATTGAGTTTTGGTTGGACATGCGACATATGTGAAATTTTTGTTGTTATTTTCTTATAAACATAAAAATTTCATAAGTTGTAAAATTATTAAAATAACCCTAATTGTTTATTCAATCAATCAAATCAACAATTATAACATCGCATAACAATTAACTACAAAGGTATTTCTATCTCCACTTAGTAATATTTCATTCTATCGTTACTTTATATAAAAAGTTTTGAACATAAATTGTAGTGTGACTAGTTTTAGTCATCCTTCTCGCACATAGTACGAACAATATCCTCAAGTTACTTACGATTCCTCGATCATGTGACCGGAAGACGAACCAACATTGGTACTCCGGTTGATCACAGTTGGTTGTCATATCATCCACAACTATATTTTCATGTTTTTATAGACCATAAATATTCATCATTAACCATCGGTTGGTGTGCGTAATTGATTATATTCAGTGAAGATACTAAATTTTAAAAACTAAATGATATGATTATAATTTTTTAACTATCATAATGGTTATTAGATATTAACCAATATAAATTTGAGATCAATTTTTATATTAAATATCTCAAATTATGATATGAATCACCATGTATTCATATCATGCTTTTTGGAGAATATGGGTATCACTCTCATAATATGAATTCATGAAGAAAAATTATGTGGAATGACATATTCAAATACTGATTCTATCATCAACAATACTCTAACTCACCGTCATATGATATCACCGACCAAATAATACAACGCTCGTAAATTGTCACCCCTTACACAACAATTTTTCTTTGATTAGTCTTGGGGTTGTGAAAGGCTGAAGCTGTAAATAAACCAGTAAATAATGGACGGCAAAGTGTGATTAGGCGAGTGACATCTTCTTTAATTACTACGTATGACATCAATTAAAACAATAAATGGCAACCCAAGGAAGCATTTAAAAAATAAATGGAGTTGAATGCACGACGCAAACTTTTCTAACTCTTTCTCAATATTGATTCTTGGGCTCTTTTACTCCCCATCGATAAATATTATAATAACATCACAATAATTCTTTTCATAATATGAAATTATAAATTAAAATTAAAGTGATTGGATATATTAGAACAATTATTATAGTTTCAATCAATCGTTATTCATTTAAATCAATTAAATAAAAATTTATAAAATCACATAATAAATTAAGTATATTTCATCTAATTTTAATTCCAAAAAAGCAATTAACATAAATTGTGTGTACTTGTCTTTAATTATCTCCCTACGAATAATAACGGACAACTTCCTCATTTGAACTTGTAGTTCGGATTATATGACCAAACAGACGAACCAAGTGTTCTCTCTACTTTGAGTTGTATTGATACAAAATCATAGAAGTAATAACTTAGGTGTTGGAGTAAATTAAAGAGACCTTTCTACTAATAGAAATCGATGGTTGGTGAGTTAAAGTGACTATATGTTGGGTTGAAAATAATAAATTTTATGTCGGTGAGAATAAAAATTCTTTAAAGTATATATGCTTGTGAATTTTATTTCCTTCTGAAATAACTGTTTATTAGATATGAATGTGTGGGTTTGTTTAACAAATCTAACTTGTGATCAACTTTTTATAAACTATCTCAAATCAGTATGAACTTTTCAAATCCTATTGTTGAAGAATATGGCAATGACATCTCATGAAGGAATCGGTGTAATGACCATTAAATGTCTCATTATTTGTCCACACTTATTTCATCTTATAGCTTCCATATCGTGACATGCATGCCACACCTACTAAAATTACAACAATTATAACTCGTTTCGTCTTAAATTCTAGAAATAAAACCAATAGTACTAAGAATTTTGGCACATAATTTTTTAACAAAAGAACTTTCAGAAATATTAAATTTATGATACATTATCATGTTCTAACCGATAATGATCTGTTAATTTTATAAATGGATTGTGAGAATTCCATTATTTTTAATGTAAAATACTGGGGGGTTTCAATTGAAATTTTTATTAATTTATTTATTATTGAATTGACCGGTTTTTAATAGTTTTTAAAAAAATTATTAAGTTGTCAGTTTAAAATTTTAAAATTTAGTATTGGCTATGGTAAATGCAATACTTCTCGAGATATCCGTTCCTTAACTACTTTAAAATCATATATATCGTACGTATATAATATTATCATATATATAATCTATATATATATATATATAATCTATATATATCTTAACATATTCATTGCCGCAGTTTCGGTAACTATGTTTTCCTTTAACCTTGAATTCATTCACACTTCACACTTTCTTTTGAGTCATAACTTCATATTATACAAAACATCAAACTGAAATAGAACCTTATTCCTATTTAATTTCCTCTTTATGTTGCCACTTGAACACTCTGTTCATGTTAATTAGCATTATTTCTAATATATGACTATTCGGTAACGTATTTATTATTTGTCTTGTCCCTTCAAGTTCAATTATTGAAGAAATCACTATATTTATTTTTAATTATCTTTTTATTCCCAAATTAAAAACTACCATTTTTAAGAGGATCACAATAAATAATCTGAAATCATTAAAATATTTCATCGATTTAGTTATTAACAATTAAAATTAAATGTAATTAAAAGGTAGTGGAACTTATTATTGTTTGTCCACTACGACTACAAGTAGATGGGAAACCTGGGAGTAGGTAAGATTGGTGCTCTCAAGATAGCAGCTGGCTAGTCTCTGGAAGGGGGTCAGAAATATTATTAGCACCAAGCTTATAATTATCATTAATGGCAGTGGCTTTTTGTGCATTGGTATGATTAATTTGTATGCCTAAAGAATGGTTGGTAACCCCTACTATTTTGTGTTTTTGGGGGGGAAAAAACGAAAACGAAATGGGCACACAATCACCTACACACTAATAGCACCTACATTGGACAATTCTCCAATCCAAATATAGGGTAAGTCACTTTAGGTAGCGGAGTCATAATTTTTTATAGAAACTTAAAATATGAAAAACAAATATATAAGAAGTTTTAAAGTACTAGTTCAATTAAATTTTATATAAACTGTATAATTTGACAGACAAAAAGTTCAATCATATACTAAACCGTATAATTTTATGGTGAATAATTTGTTGCATCCTTGGCCCCGATCGGCCCTTCGCTCAAGTGGAATACCTCTCTATATACCTCTACTGGTAAAATTCAAAGTAGTTATTAAAAGTGAGGTAATCTATCAATTGCAGCTGGAACCCTAATGCTGGTTTAGAATTGTTTTCCCCTCTAATCTACTTTTCATAGTAGTACGATATTTCCCTTGAATTATTGGGACATCCTAATTAATAATGTTGTTGTTTAACTACAAATGATCACGATGCTTATTAATTTCATTTACATAAATCCAATAACTAACTACTAAGATATTTTGTTTAAAAGTCGAACCAGCATGGCGTCAAAGGTAGACCACTAGGGCGCGCTCAAATAGATAGCTGATCATTTTCTCACAAAATTAAATTCTATCTAGGTATTTATTTTTCAATTTTTTTAAAAAAAAAAATTACATTTTGCAAAACGCTATCAGTAACATGATTTTTGTTTTTTTTTCCGTGAAGAAATCATAGTTGTTCTCAGTATTTTGTCATTTTTGATTACTAAAAAATTTATATACTTTAAAAATTTTATTAATATTTTTATATTTTATTCCATTTAGGGCTCACGGACTATCTTCTGATCATGCAAGACAAGTTGGGCAATATCCTTAAGCTCAACATATGGTGGATCTTATATTAAAATGAATATCTAAAGTCCACCATATAACAATATAAAAAGTTAAATAAGATATAGGTTATGTCTATATCTTATTAAATATCTTCTAACATAGTTTTTAGTTTACCTTGTTCGTTTCGTTGTTCAAAATTAGAAAGATTTTTTTCAGTTTTAAATTTTTGAGCATAATACTTTATTTTTAAAATGAATTTCTAAATAGATTTAATAGGGGAAATACTTATATCCTAATTATTTATTTTTTGATTGATATATTAAGTAAAGTAAACGGAAGGATGATTTTCTTTTTCTCCTAATGTATCGATTGGTCCACATAGGTGCACCACCCATATCATATCCAACAACTCTCATTGGCACGTGTACTGGCTCAATCCCAGTCAATGCCATATAATAACCTTATCCAAATTTAAATAGGACCAAATAAGTTTGGGTTCGACTTATTACGAGCATAAAAAAATATCGGATTCATGAAATATTTTGGAACTTTGTTTTTACCGGGGGGACAATTAAGATATTTTTCTTTTTCAAATTAATTAGTCTTTAATTTTTATTCCTTCACAATAGAATTTATGCTTAGTAATGTATAAATTCTTTAAAAATTGAAAATTCGTATGGTCTATGGATATAACATTATATAAAACACACACACACACGTGTGTGTATATATATATTATTAATCATGGGATAGAGAACAATACTAAAACAACTAATTTGATATTTTGCAACTATATTCTTTTTCTGGAGTAAGAAATTTTGAAGTTGAGACTAGCCTATCTGTTTAGATTGATTTTTAGGTTTTTGACTTATAAATTTTGAAATCTTAATATATGATTTTTAACTTATGTTTATCATTTTGACTTAAAATCAAATGATTATAAGAAACATTAATGAAGCGCTTGCTTAAAAGCAAGCCCTAACTGCTAATGTTTGTTTCTTCTAATTTTTCTCCCCTTTTTACAATTAATTACTAAGAGAAAGGGTTTCCATATTTGTGAATTTTTGAAATTTATCATTGGTTTCAGTCACACACCTCTCTTTTATCTCGTTTGCCCCTCTCTCTCTCTATGACATGTATCTAGGGTATGTATTCAGATGTATTTGACTTGAATTTGATATATAATTATTAATTAGTTTATTTATATGTAATTATTTAAACTATAGAGAGAATTTGTGAAATGTTAATATTTCTTCTTGAGTTTTTGGTCAACATTATTAACCTATGCCCTTAACTTAAATTACATCCTTAAATTATTATTTTAACCAAAAACACATCCTTCAAGTAATTTAAACTCAACAACTTTCATCCTTATTGAAAAAAGTTTTACTGTCACCTGTACATGTTTTTGTGTAGAATCCATTAATTATTTGACAAAAAATTTAACATAAGGATGAAATAGGTTGAGTTTTAAATACTTAAAAAAAGTTTTTCATTAAAAATGATAATTTAAGAATGTGGTTTAAATTGAGTGTTTTGGGCCAAAAACTCAGTTTAGTTTTTCTTCTTTTTGTCCTCATGGACCATCCTGTTGGTTCTTTTCTTTTCATTTGAATGAAAACTCAGCCACAACACAAAAAAAGTAGCCCAAACCATTTATAATAGTTGGTTTGACACATAGTGGCAACCCACTCAAGTTTAATTTGGGCCTATGAGAAGCCCAATCCAATTAATTGTTGTATTTTTAATCATAATGTAGTCAAATTATAATATTCAAACTCATGACAAATTTCTGGAGTTTATTATATGATTAAATAATAAAATTCTATGTAGATAATCGTGAAATAATTATTTTTTGAGTATCTTGAAAATGGGTGGAGCAAGAAGCGAGCATATACAGATTCGATCAAATTTAATAATTCTTGTTCAAATAGTTTGTATTAAGAAGGTATACATATTAAGTTTGGATCCAATTATTAATACTTGAAACTTTTGTTATAAAATTTCAGAACATATAAGATTAAAATTCTGATTTCCGCCTCAACCAATTTTGTATTCCAAAAGTCCCCTTACTCATGTGTGGTGATTTCAAGATTAAATCTACTATTCTCTCCAACTTGTTTTTAGTTTAAGTTTAATTTTAAACTCTTGAAAAGCACAATATAACAAATAAAAAAGCTAATTCATTAGAGAAGTTTAAGTTTCCATGCACTAAGACGGCCACTTAAAAGATAGCTTTACAAATAAAATGTTTACATTATGGTGTTGATTATCTAAATTAAGGTTATTCTTCTATTTCTTTCACTTTCAATAAATCAAACTCACTCAAATCATTCATTGGGTTGGGTCCCCCCATTCTTTCCTATTTTTTTTGTTCTGAAATTGAACTGCCCATTAGCCTTTTTTTTTTTCACATTCACTTTGGCTTTAACCATGAGAGTTGATGTGGTCAAATTAGACTTGAAAGTGAGAGTTTTTGGCTTCTGTCCCTTTGGTATGAATTAGATACCCCCTACCCCCTACCCCTTAGCTCTTTTGTCACTTTATATATATTAGGGTCCACAGTGAAGTCCCAATAATTGGGGTGTCGCCCAGCACAAATTCAAAAGCATTGGATTGTCCCATTCCCCAAAGGATGATATGTTTTTTTGTGGATGATCCAAAAGCAAGGAGGTGTACTCTCCTCCCTCTAGGGTACTCGAACTACGAGTTCAGGCTGATTCATAAAACGTTTTGTTTCTAAACATTACTATATGTATATTTTTTTAATTTTTTTTATGTGTAACAAACATACTTAAACTTACGATTTGATTCGAATATTACAACTTGAATCCTCCATTATAAATTTTAAAATTATAAAAAAAATATTAAACATTTTTAATTGTTCTCGAACTCTAAAAAATACGCTCATAGAGAACTCATTTTTCAATTTTCAAAATTAGCCCCAACGACTCTTTGATTTGGAAGGCGTAATAAAATAATTTCACTGGGCTCCAGCTGTTTCTCTTTTATTACTTTCACTATATTTTTTAATAGAGTTTTTTAGAGGTGCTTTATCGGTAAAGAAAAATGAAAGATACTGTAGATAATGGATTAACTTTTACATAATTCCATTCAATAACGGATGTAAATAGTTTATTTATAATGATTTTTGGATGATTCTTTATTGCATTCTTTCTTTATAATAATGTTAGAATCAGATTCCTCTCAATTTTTGTTTAAATCAGTTCTGGTATTAATTTATATTGTGTTCATTTTCAAGTTTTATACAAGCGGCTGGTGTTTCGAGGTTTTCATTTTGAGCTTTCGTATCATATTAAGGGGGTCCATAGGGTTTTTGATATTATCTTAATCAATTTTCTCTATTAATTATGAGCTAAACTATTATCTTAAACAATTCTCTATTAATTATAGCTAAACTTTTGTTTGAGTTAATTATATTAAAAATTCATTTCTTTAATCATAGTAAAACTTGGGATTAAAGGAATTGTCATTATACAATGAATCAATTAATTTAGCTAAATGGGCCTCATTTATATTTTTATAAGGAATATAATGAATGAGCCACAGTTTATCACACTTATATTTGGGGGGCATTTCTCCATTCAAGTGCATTTTATTGTTTTGTGTTTCTCCCGCATACTCCTTAAGTAGGTGGCAGATGTCATAATTATAAATTGGGATTACAAATAGATTTTAAAGTTTAGATAGGTCAAGAAGTAGGACCTTTCAACAATAAGCCCTTTTGTGATTAAATATATTCATTAAGGGTAATCTAGTTTAAGATTACTTAATGACTTTTATAACAATTGAATTATTAGGCAATAAGGTCATCCAATCAGAATCACAACAAAGACTATTAGTACCCACCTCTTTACGTTTGATAAATTATTAATTTAAAAATCGCTCAGTTGATTCTAATCTGAGGAATCTGAATTATTTTTTATTTATTTTGGTGGAGGATTAATTCTCCACTTTGATAATTTTTTCCCCTTCCTGATTTTGATGAAAAAATTCTCTTCTATATAATTATCATTTTTTTAAAAATGAGAAATATCTTTCAATGAAAAAAAAATTTAAAAAAAAAATAAGTTTTAATTAAGCAAATCATTCCACCCCATTGATCTTGTGTCGTCCTTCCACTTTCGAATATATCTCATTTTTAAATCCACAACTCTTTGTAAACCTCATCTTCACCAACCTAACTACCCTCTATTCCCCCACCCACCGGTCCATAATCTTTTTATATAAAATGATTATGTAATGGCTTTTAATACTATGTTATATATTTTGATTACCTTTAACAAATAATTTTTTCTTTAAAAACCAATCACTTTTACAGAAAATATTTTTTCAAAACCATACAAACATACATAAACAAAAAGAGTAAAATGCCCAAGAGGTATAACGTAATTTTAACTATTCGTTTTGAATTGATTTCTCTTCGTTTTTTTTGTTTCCACTTGTGTTGTGTGTTTTGTTTCCTCTCAGCCGGGTCTGTGAGTCACCCTCCTTCCCAGGTCTACACTTACTACCTCGTCTGTTCACTATGCACATGCCTTGTCGATGTGATATACAACAGCCAACATTAATAATGCATCTTTCATTGCTTTCAAAACCTCAATAGAGTTAATGTCCCTACTACATCATTGTCTTCCATCTCGGTTCGAACATCTAAAATATAAAAAGCGTGACAGAAATGATAATTACTTACTTTTTTTCTTACTATCATCTTCTTCTTTACATATAATCAATACTCCGAATTGAGGAAGAAGTTTTTAAAGCAATTCTAAGGTAAAAGCAAGCTCGAGCACGAGACACTCCCTTATAAAACATTTTGAGTTTTTTGTTGATCTTGCTCATGCAAAGAATGTTTTCAAATTATATTAAATCAAACCTATCATTTGAAAGTTATAATTATACTTTTGATGGCGATGCAACTAACCAATTACACAGAGGCAATTAAAGTTTTGTTCTTTAAAATTCAAAAAGGTCTAACTTTTTTCCGCTGCCCCCCTACCCCCCCACCCCAGCACACCCCCCACCCCAAACCACCAGGTTCCCCTTCTTCTTCCGTCCACCCTTGTGCCCCAACACAAACCCCTTTTTCCATACTAATTTATCACTTCATCCAGCTGTCTTGGCTCTTGTCCCCACGAGGGGACAATGATGCAATAGCGATCAAGAGGGCCCGTGAGTTCCTTAGCCGGTCCAACGAAGAAAACAAAATTTCCCTACAAATCAAATGCACAATTATCACAGGAACCTGTGCAAATTGCCTCATAATCTAATTTTGTCCACCGCTATAACTTTTTTGTGGTTGTGTATCCATACACCCCCACAATTTTTTTGATTCAAATGTATAAAATTTTTACTATAATCGTTTTTGACAATTAACTTATCTTTAATCAAACGCGGCTAAAAATTTGCTAATGTAAGTTTGATTTCATGCTGTCCATAATAATTAAAAATATTTTTCAAGTAAAATTGGCCAAAGAAAATTGCAAAATTAAAATACTTCATTAACTAACCTCAACATTAAAACACGAGTATGAAAATATTTTTACCATACTAACTAGTGGCACCAAAAATATGTAAACATGGAGTTCATGGGTCACCTAAATTTTTTTTTTCTGTTTTTATCTAATCTTTTTTATACAAATCAAGACTGAATCCAAATTTTTTCCTCCACAACCAGTTTAATGATTCGTCTTGTGCGTGGTGCTGGCACTCAACAGGGGCAACATGGAACTAGCGCTACTAGCCGTGCAATAATTCGTAAACCTTTGATTCGGCCCCGACCCATATCAGCTGGTGAAAACTCTGGTGCAAATTCAACTCGGCGGACATAACAGGTTCCATCCCACCAGTACTTAACTTCTTCTTGCGCGTTTTACCTAACTATCTTCACCGCCGATATTCTCAGCATACTGCAACAGTTGCTGGGCACTTCCACCACGTTAATCTCAAATCCCTTAATAGGAGCTCTACAAAGGGCGCGGTGTGACCCAATCAGTCTTAACAAGCCCCGCCCTGTGTAGGCCCAAATCAATCTCACTTCCAAATCGAACTGTACACACCGCATTGGTTGATCCTTGGGGTATGGGAATTCCTCTATGCTCCAATTCGAAAATGCACTCGAACAGGGGTTTCATCTACCAAGAATCTGTTTACACACAATCACTTTAAAAAAAAAAAGTTAAACATTGCAAGAACGTGAAATGAAAAATTTCAAAACAAGATAACGTACAACAACTTGACGTTTGATTGTCCCACATGATGAATCAAGAGTGAAAATTCCTTCGATGGGTCGAACCAAAGCTTCCAATCTCTGTTCTCTTGTTACCAACAACCTTGACATACACATATTGTTTGTACTGTATAATGGTTCACCAGTTTTCCATTGCCTAACCCTCAAAATCAAACTCATTGTGGGGTTTGGTCCATCCTGATGACATCTGTCAATTTAAATTCACAAGTAGAACAGAAGTTCATTAGATTGACCATAAAATCGCTTCAAATAACAAAGGGATTGTTTTCACATCCTTCAACTCAAATCCAACGAAAAAAAAAAAAAAGCGAATTAAATGCTTGATTTATCACAATTTAACATGGTTCACAGATCTTACTTAAAATTATAAGCCAATGCATGTAACTGAAAAAACTCTGATATACATCCATAATGTCACCTACTCACATTTGGGTTCTGGGCCCATAAAAATTTCATAATCTAACCCTTCGAAAATTCTATTCTAACCTATTCTCAACCCCTACACATTTTGTTTTTAAAAGCAACCCAAAAAAAATCATTCCCAAAATCAATGTGTTCATTGTCAAAAATTCAAGATAAAAACTGGTAACAGAATTCTCAGAAAGTAATACATTAAAGAAATTAGTTTTTAATTAGACTTACATAGAATGACAGTGAAGTTCAGCAGAGGTCACCTTCCACACTAATCTGAACAGTAACTTTCCCAAAATATATTTGCTCTTAGATTGAAACCCAGTACCTAAAATTCACAAATAAGCTGCAAAATAAGCAAGAAACCAAAATCTCTAAATAATCCACATTACAGACAAGCCATAAGAAAAACTCAAACTCCAAAAAAGTACCAGAGAGATGATCCAATTTTCATTCTAAGGAATTTCTTCTTTTTCTTCCCTCAGTATTGTCAATGGTCAAAGCCCAACTTGTGTTATAAATCTCCTCAAAATTTGCAGAGCTAAACCCAACCCACCATAATCAGCATCACAAGCTCCAAAAAAACAAAAACCCAATTAAACACTCAGCCATTTTTTTTTTGAATTTTTTCAGAGTTTTATTAATTAATGTTTTTTAAGATTGAAAAAGCACGGTGAAATGGAGTGCATTTTATAGGCAAAAATGAGAATCATCTGCCCCGGATCAACAACACATTTTGTATCACACGTCATTTGTCCACGTAGACCAGACATCATGTTATTGTTGTTGCTATTCGATGTTACTTTACCTTCCCTTTTTTCCCCCTTACCCTTCTCTTCCCTTTGCTCTTTCCCCCCCCTCGCTCTTCTCCCCTTCTCTGCCCCTTCCTCTCCTTCCCACCCTCTTTTTCATTTTCCTTTCACTCCCCCCTCCCTTTCCCACTCCATTCCTTCCCCTTCTCTTCCATTTGTTCGCTTTCCCCCCTCGCACCTAAGACAGAAATAATAACGTAACAGAAGAAGCATAAATAGCCGTTTAGCAGTAATTGGCTTGCGGTAATTTTAAAAAAAGTTGGTCCCATGGTGGGGAAGAGCACAGTAGGTGGTAGTCCACTGTTGAGAAAAGATGAGTACTTTGGGATACTTGAACTATAAGAAATGACACGTGGAATATTAACAACAGCTGGGTTATGGCAGTGTACAGTTGTTTATTAATTTTATGTGGGGCTTTAGAATATTATTTTGGGTTAAAAAAAGGGAAATTACTTTTCCTTTGTAAAAGCATAAGTATTCTATTCGCGTGGTAGTGAAAAAAGACACACACCTCTTAATTTGTACAAGAAAGGTTTATAAGTACCCATGTTGTATATTTGATCATTTTATATGCCTCGCTTAAGTTTATATGTTGAAGTGAATCTTAGATTGCTATTAGAAGATATATTTATGTGTTATATGTCAATATTATTTCCTCTATGATTAATAATCATTATATTTAGGAGAGGTTAGTATAATGTATTAGCAGACTATCTTATGTTAAGATATTGACGTCACTTAATAATTATAATATTTGGTGTTAAATGTTTCTTAGTTCCTACCTCATTCGATATTTGGTTGGTTATAACTAGATTTGGGTAGACAGATTTTTCTACGTATTATTTTGATTTATTGTGTAGGTAACTGTATCTATTAATTTTGATGTTTACGATATATCGCATATATGCCTTTAACCTTTTGCCATTAGATGTTTTTTATGTTTTTTTTTATTTTGGATTGTATTCTTATTTGCTTGCCGTAGGGGGGTTTGTTTGGGGGGGGGGGGAGACGGGGAAGTGTATTGGTGGAACACAAACGCTTTACCTTCTGTTCTAGAGATAATGGTAAGATTGGTGTAGTACTCTACTCCTTTCATAATTCCGATGTGTGAAATTAGTGTGATTTGTATTATTGTATTTTTTAACTCCTTGTTCTTAGACAAGTGAAATGAAAATAATAAATTTGTTTTGAATTCTAAAGTCCCCTTTAATTAATTTGTTTGATTCGAATTACTGAAGATTGTAATCGAAACAACTCCTCTATCCTTCTAATTTCAATTCATAAAATTTAAGTGGTTTTGTAGTGTTGTTTCTTATGCTTATTAATTTTGAGGTGAAATGAAAATTTAAATTTTTATATCAGTTAATTAATGTTTTTGACTCAAAATTACTTATAACTATTCCTCGAAATAGAAAGAGTGAGTTCTTACTAGTATGAACGACATGAATTAGGTTTACTGAAAAAAATGATTTAATACTAACATAAACTATCATAGTATTATCTATAAGCTAAACTTGTTAGCAGAATGGTTTATTACTTTTTATACTCTATTGGGAAGTATTCTTTTTCCCTAAGGTTTGGCCCATGAATAACAAATAGTGGAGGAAGGAAAAATAAAATGAGGAACTAATGGTGAAATATAAGTCTTTTAAATTTGCAAATAATTAGTTTCTCAAATTAACACATTAATATTCAAAATTTTAATCAATTATCCGAAATATAATTAGTAAAGTATTCCCTAAATATTTTCGATTCAAAAAATATTAATAGATGTATTCTCAAACGCCTATTAATAATGAATAAAGTTACTCATTTAAATAAGTCACATACACGAAAACCAAATTTATGTTGGTTTGTCACATAGGGGAGACATATTTAATATTATTAATCTACTTATTTATGTAACGTGAGCTTCATAAACCATACCACAAAACCTTGTCAAATATAAATAGAAAGTATCATTTCCAGTATTTTTACGTTTGTTCAAAAAAAATAATTTCTCTACAAGAAATTTACTACAAAAAATACGTTACCATAATGTTGTTTTTTTTTCACCAAATAACATTTTGTGAAATTATAGTTGCTTGTGCTCGTGCCGCCGCTTGTGGGGTAGTTTTGGTTCACTTTATCCTTCCTTTAACTTTGTTTTTGGCCTTCGCTGTCTCGTGAGTGCCCTCCTTCCGTTGCCCTCCTTGCCCCTTTTTGCCCTTTCGCCCTGCCTCCATCCTCTCTGCCCCCCCCTCTTCTTTATTTTTTTCATTCGTTTTCTTTCTACTCCTCTCTTTTCCTT
Organism: Solanum habrochaites; assembly: GCA_027704765.1. Taxonomy (NCBI): domain Eukaryota; kingdom Viridiplantae; phylum Streptophyta; class Magnoliopsida; order Solanales; family Solanaceae; genus Solanum; species Solanum habrochaites. The sequence continues at coordinate 44,015 of JAKWJA010000601.1, forward strand.
CTTTCCCTCCCTCTTCCTTCTCCTCATGTTTGAATCTACAGTGGCACACACTTATTATAAGTAACAAGTATACATTTTAGCAGCTTCAACATGCCCTTGTCCATATTACAACAACCTATGGAGTAATAACTTTACTTCGTCGTGTATCAGAACTTTTTACGAGAATGTTTAAGAAATTATATACATATAACCTTTTTGGCTGCAATGCGGTGTACTAAATTTTACAGGTAACTATCTTACTCTCTCTCCTGCCCACCTTCCCCCCCCCCCGAGGTTTTACACAGCTACCTGCTAGCGAAAATTTGAATTCCAAAAGGCTTAATGTTTGACTCTTTCACGGAACCTTTAAATCGCAAGACTACAACAACATTTTGTGTTAACGTTATCCAGAATTACGTTATTTAATCACTTTATATTTATTTTAACTTTATAAATATATATGTTATAAATTTTTATAAAAATGTCCAATTGAACCTTAAAGACTATGTAGGTTTTACGCTCCTGCATGTTTCAATTTAATGTGATAGTTAATCAAACTTCGTTCGATAATTATATGTTATAAATTGAAGAACTATAACCCTATGTTTTTATTTACCTACCTCGCTAATATAAAAATGGGTAACACGTAAATTTGGACGAGGGTGAGTATTATTTTAAGTACAAAACAAGAAATATGTACAGCTGGATTATATCTCCTCCCTCCTAGTAAAAGAAGCATACACTAAAAATTGTTTTTTTTTTTTTGCTAGGGTTTAGTATTAAATATTGAGGTTATTCAGAGATTACTTTATAATTACAAATTATAAAGAGGAATGTAGCAGGTGAGGATCTGGTCAGACAGATCCCAGATTAATCCTCATGTTGAAGTTTATTTTATGTCCAATTTGGCAGAATAAACCGTTGTCTTCCAATAAGTATAATCGTAATGATTGCTAATGAATCGTTATCTAAGATGAAATATTTTCAAAATTTGTAAATTTATGTCCTATGTAATTAAAAGATATGCTTATCTCATGTAAACTTGGGGATATTAAAAATTAAATGGTATTTTATTAATCACAAGGTGATAAATTATTTCAAAAATAAACCTTTAATCGCTGAAAGCAAAACTACTCAATGTTTATTAATTTTCTTATCATGTTGCAAATTATTTTATTTTTTTTTGGGATGGGTAAACAAATGAAATTTCCCCTAATTGAATTTGGTTTTGGTTCACCGAAGAAATGTACTTTGCGATTGGTGTTATGCAAATTCTTCATAATTGAATTGGCTTTTTTATTGAAACAAGAGAAATATTTTTTTATCATCCTTTTTATTTTTTTTGGGTTTTCGCTAAAGAGCACCTGAGTTGATAGAGTGTATTTTTAAATGAACTTTATTTACTTATTTTTTGGCATTCTTTTATTTAGAGAATTGAACAATCCAAGTTGAAAGGAAGAAGTCCGCTCCACCAACTATTCCCTAATAATTTTTTTTAATTTTTTTTTTTATCATATTGATAGAGAAAGATTTTATCTTAATTATTTGAATGCTTCTATATGTTTTCAAGTACGCTCAGATTTGTGATCTTACGATATATGAATTAAATTTGGTTTTAATACATAGTATCCAAAATGAATTTTATGTTATTGAATATATAACAAAATTTCCATTCATTTCCCTAATCATACATGGTGAATCACACCAGATATGTATCTAGTATAATTCATATGTAATCTTTCAATACATAACAAAATCTCACTTGCACTTGCCTCTCCTCCGCTATGTATGATCAGTAGCAAAAAAATTACAATTACAATCATCTTTCTCAATATTAATAGAAAACTCTTAATTACGTGTTAAGAATATGTAATATTTTAAAAAGTAAATAACAATAGATAATATATATGATAGTAACGTGCACTAATTAGGTATATTCTTCTACCTTTTCTACTATCGTATCTAAATTTCAAGTTCTTATATTAAATATGTTTCAAATGAAATTTATTATTTTGTTTCTAATATTTCGATAACTTTTCTCTAATTCCAACAATTTCGATTATATGTTTTATAACTGCAATTTGTAGTACAATCATAAATAATTTTAATTTCACAAATATTTCAACATTTAAAATGATATTTTTACTTATTAGAAATTCATATCTAAAGATAGTACGCAAGATAGTTATTTCAAATTTGTTTGGGTTGACGTAAGGTTTTAAAAAGACATCAGAAGCTCAAAAAGAGGGACACACAGTCCATTCATAGGATTGAGTCTTCTAATTAAGCTATAAAAATCTAGGCTACATTATATTATTGTTATTCTAACATCATAACGACAGGACATGTTTCGGTTTTTTCAACCTGGTGCCTCTTTTCATTTCCTTCCCCTGCAAGTTTTTACACTGTCCTTCCACTGCCTACGATTCCTTTGAATGGTCCAAATTTTAGTGTCAGTATAGTTTAATGAAGATGACCATAATAGCTTTCTTAATTAGCCTATCATTTTCAAGTGAACATCAACTACTATACTTCAGCAGTTTTTTAAATCGGTGAAGACGTAAGAGAACGATAAGGTCAAGTTTTGTGGATCTAATAGAGCGTGAATTTCGTATATATTTAATTTTAAATTTTTTTTATAAGAAGATCAAGTCACCCGTGAAATTTTAATATTTTACAACTGCCTCTTTTGTACACTCCAATTCCCCTACTAACTCTAAAGACATACATACTTCATGCTTTTGCTTTCTTTTAGCTCAGACATTAATAATCAAATAGGAAAAATAATAATTGATAATACTTTTGAAAATATCATTACTTATTACTCCAATAATCAAAAATATGATTTAAAGAAAAAAGCATTTAAAACGTCTGACACTTGCGTTTTTACTCCCAGCAGGACTTACGTTTTTTTGCAGCAAGGCTTAACGCCCCAAATTCCAAGACTTTTACGTTTTATGAATCTAAGTCCTTCAATTTTTTGCAAGCACCCGAAGCGGTTTTTTGGTCGACCCCAAAAATATTTGTATAAAAACTGATTTCAAGTTAAAATCGAATTTTAATAACCCAAAAATACACCAACCGCCAATAACAATTTCTTACCCAAGCTCGAATTTGAGAGGTCTGATTCCATTATTATCATAACGAACCTTCATATGAGTTAATAACCATTGAGTGATATGTCAACTTCACAGTTTGCTGGCTGAGGGCCTGCCCTGGCTGTCATTAGTAATTCATTAAAAGACGTCCTTGGTGATGTAGGGGCTGCCTGATTAATGCCCAAATTTGTCAAAGAAGGCTTAACTTGTTTTTCATTATAAAAGGTACAATACTTTTTCAATCTTCTAACATAATTAACCATTCAAACGATTTAATTTTTGAAGTACAGCACAAAGTATTAGATTGGTCATTATCTAGTGGATTTTTAAAATTAAAAAAAAAACAAAAAAACACAATAAATTGGGGTGGATATTGGAAAAAGGAGAGAGGATACATTGTGGAAATCGACGCAATATTATAACGTTTTTCGAACGAATATTTAAAAACTTTATATTTGGTTGAACACATACATACTAAAGTTGATACAAACGTTAATTTTGAATACATCAACTAAAATAACATTTTAATGCATACTCAATCAAAAAAATTAATTATACTTGTTATTAAAAGAAAATGACGAGAAAAACAATAAATTTGAACTTATTACACGAGATGTTTATAGTTTTTTGAAAAGGAAATATATTTTAAAAATTACATTGAAACTCAAAAAACTTCACATCTTCTAAGCAGACAAACAAAAATTTAAAAAACAACATTGCACTTGGAATTTATTTTGAACTTTATAAAAAAAAAAATCTACTTTTTTTTTTGCCGTTCACACGCAGGCTTGGTTTGTTGTGAATTCGCAATATAACTTGTCAAGTCAATACAATGCTGTCATAGTTAAAAACCCTCAAAAGTGTGTTCAAATAATAATCAAGTTTATGATCAATATATACATAAAATTACACTACGACCAACCCACAAAATTTAGATAGTGATTAATAGTGATAGTCATTAAATCTATAGAAATTCGACTATATTCTCTAGGAAGCCACCAAAATCTTAAACAATCACTATTTTTCATCAATTAACGGATATGATGTACAGATGAGACTTGTTTTTTGGTTTTTTATTTTTAACTAGAAGTCCTGGTTCAAGCTATGAATTATCGAAAAATCTTTGATAGAAAACGTTCCCCCGCCTCATCGATGAAGACCTACACATTACGTATAATAAAACATTAAACTTTAATTACAAATATCAAATACCGAATAAAATTTGAAACTTAACTTGGGTTGGGAGAAGGAACGAACGTTTGTCCATTGGTGGGAAAAAGAGTAGAGAGAAGGCAAGTGAGTGAGAATGCTGAAAAGAGGGAAGGCACACATCTTTATGTCAAAATGTCTTATCGATATCTTGAAAAACAAGTAAATTCAACAAATAACTTGTGCACCATCAAACTACTCATATTACTACATATAGTCACTCTATTATTGGACCCATCTTTTATTGTCTCTAATAACTATGCAATTTTAACATATTTATTGATTTATGTTTACCTTCCACGTGAATAACTTATTCTTTCAAATATACTACGAGTATACATCAATCAACATGGTTACTAAATATACTCTTTTTTTTGAAAAATGTTTATCTATTCGGCTTATAAAAGTTATTTGATTAATTGTTTTAAGGTTAAGAAATAACATAATTCGATATCTAAACCACAAAAGGTAAATATTAAAAACTTTATAAAAAGTATTATACAATTATATTTTTTTTGCCTATACTAATATGATAAAAAAATTATCTTATAATGTTGTCAATTTTTTATAATTTAATTATAAACTTGAATTATGACAATAATTTTAAATAGAGAGAGTAATAATTTATTATTATGAAATGTATTTATCAAAATTGATAAGTGACAAAATGAAACAATAAGTGAAGACGTAATATAGACTACCAGTCTACCATAATCATGGCCAGACTATAATAACTGTAACCATTGGTAATAGGACGAACATTATTTATCCAAAAAAATTACTTACTTAATGTGATAATATAAACCTATTTTTTTCTACTGGACTATTTTTAAATAGCTCATCAAAAAATAAGAATTGAAAAAGTAATTTTTAAATTCAATGGGTTAATGATTTGAGATTATGATATATTTTATCTATTAAAATATAGGTAAATTTGGATAACTAAGGTTTCTGGGTACACTATGAGTATTGGCAAGTTTTTTTCTAAATTTTCAAAAAGTCTTTGGGTTATCAGCTTTTAGAAGTGATTTTGTTTAAAACTTTCATATATGGAGCCATTAATATGTTAAACTCTCGACCTCCCCTACACTTCCAAAAAAAATTAAAAATTATCTGTAAAAAATATTTGGAACTCAAAAAATCAGTTTTTCACAACCTACCCTCCAACCCCCAACCCAATCCCACACCAAACCCGTACTCCACCCATCCAAAAAAATTAAAATTTAAAGTTTTTACTTTTAAAAAATTTTTCAACTATAAAATTTCATTTTTTTTCAACCTACCTGGAATATCCACCCCCTACCACTAACCACCCCATCACCCTTCGACCCGAAATTTTTTAAGTTATTTTTTTATTTTTATGGATAAAATAAAATTAAATGAAAAGTTTTTCAACAGATGTCATCTAAAAAAGACTAAATATTTCTAAGTATTGAATTCTTAAGTAAAAAACTATGATATTCATGAAATATGGGTAAAATATGAAGAAATTAGATTTTACCAATCTCATTTTTATTCCATATAAAATATGAGCCGGATTGCAAAATTCCCATTTTTATGTTAATCATTTTAACCTACCCATATTAATCTTAAACCCATTCTATTCTACCATCATAATCTAGATATAAAAGACCGCTCCGCATACAATATATTATATAAACATTTGACTGACTCTTCGACACAATAAGAGAGTGACCAACACTCAATGGCAAGGATTTGCTGCAGGCTGAAGTTGTAGGATGCCTAATTCGCTTCTTTTCCCCTTTCCCACAAATTCCTACCTATTATTTTGTGGCTGCTTTTCATAAAAATTTCTAACAAAGCCAAACTTGCGACTCGTCATTTGAATATCATAAGTAGTGTATTAAAATTTTGTTAGGGGATCAAAAAATAGTTAGTTTTTTTTTAATTTTTATTTGCCTTCATGTGTTTGTAGGTTACGTAGACGTGAGATATGTTATTAGGAATTAAAATAAGTTCTAGCCACCTTGCTTGAGTCTTGACTTATCTCTAATGATATATTATGTTTCAAAAAAAAACCATTATCTAATTGTCTAGTGATAAATTGGCGGAGAAAGAAAAAATAAACTCAATCATCCATCACTCAACCCTCGAAGGATATAAATATAAAATTAAATTAAATTAAATTAAAAAAAACTTTATGGATTATACATAAAGTGCATTAAGTTTGAAGAATTTGAGAAGACTAGAAGAGTCCCAAATGGGAACACGCGTAATAAAAAAAAGACGGGCGTTTTCATGGAAAAACCAAATAGCTAGACAATGCCGTGAGGTGTTGAAAATTCTATGCACACACTACACTACTCTCTTCCTCCAAAAAAAAAAACGGATGATTTTACACGTATTGAGTTATTAATTTATTGAGTACGGTTTGAAATGATAAGTATTTAAAAGAGATTTGAGTTTGAGGGAGTTCCGTGGATATTTAGTTGTTTTTTGTTAGAATAGAAAATAATTTAGCAATATGGAATTTTTTGGGCCAATCTAAATTTAGTCGAGATTCAATATAGATATCAAACATCGGATAGAATTTTTTTTTAAATTTCACTTAATAACCTGATATTTTTTGAAAAGGGTAATGTGAATACCAGAAAATTGACCAGAAGAAATTTAGAAATATTATAATATTTTTTTTATTTTAAAAATATTAATGTTTTTTTTTCAAATTTAATTAAAAAGATATTATAGTTAACAGAGTAAAAAAAATGTTCAAAAAAAAAACGAAGAAGGCCCAAGTATCATCGATAAAGTAACTTTCTAATCGAAATTTCTCGCCAAAAGGATTTTTCCATCTTAAAAGATATTTTATAAAATTTTGTGATGTAGTGATAATATGCGTTTTCTTTAGTCGCACTTTCAGGATTTAAGAGTGATAAATAACAGCCGTATTATATTTTGTCAACTTTCTCTTGTTATTATAAAAGATTTAGCTCGTATCCTTTCTATTTTCTAGAAAATCACTGGGATAAGAATTGAACATATAATTGATTGTTATTTTTAAGTAGTTGTGCGTCAGTTGTTTTGAAAATCTCTTTGTAAAGCAAGCAACATAGCTTTATTTTTACACAAAAAAAAATATCCGTTATTTAGTAGAATAGAGTAGAATTACTTATTTTCGGATATTTATCTTATAAATGATCAAAAAATCGTAATTCCTGATTTTGGTTATAATGAGCCCAATCTTGTTGGATATGGCTTCTTGGCCGGCCAATAATTAGAGTGTACGGCCCACCACAGATGTCGCACTGAGTGATAATGGGCCTCTCCTCCTAATGTTCTTGAATATAAACTTCAGCCCCACAGTAGATACTGAACAGGAAATACTAGTTGTTGTTTTGAAACAATGGGAATTAAAGCACAGTTTTTAGTATGTATGCTCTCTCTTTCTTCGCATGTCTCGCCGTTCACTGGACTATTGGGCTTATTACTATAGCGGGCAGAATGATCGTTTTTTATTCAGATTAGAGTATTCTCGCACTATCTTATAACTATACCCATGAGGGATTGTATATCTCAACTCAAAAGTCACAATCTATAGATTGTGATCGATTTTGAATATGATATGACATATGTTTGATGATAAGAGTTTGATAAACAATAAATGAGAAATTTAAATTAAATTATTTCCAAACTTATAAATGATTCATTCTTTTCTATACGAAACTACTAGCTAGTAATGAAATACTGTCAATGTAAATGATTATTGTAACCTATACATAATAAGTTTGTTTCAAAATATCATTTCTGAATCTACATTTAAGTATACAACTGATTCTTTCAACTAGAGTTTGAGATATAACATTGTGATTTCTAAGATTGTAAAACTAAAACTTGGAAATCCTCAATAAATTGGTTCAACTCCAAAATGATTGAGTCTCTATGTTTTGGAAGTGTTCTAAAATTGACATTGGTCAAAATCTATATCATAGGCATAAGATACAAAGTACAAAAAAAACTCCATCGCATTATAACTAAATAATAATATAAATTTTTTATCGAGCAATTATTGAGTGGAGAAAAGAGACATCCTCCCTCCACCTATATACCAAATACCGAAACAAACCATATAAACCCCCTCCTCAACATGCTGAGAGGACAATCGCAGTAATTTGTTTTAAAACAAAAATTCAGTCATCAATACGTAATTTCTTTCAACCGCAAAGCAAAGACGACCCCCAAATATCATTCAAATCAACTTGCCATTCAAACCATCTCCTTTTCAAAGTCTAATGCATAGTATTCCAATTTATAAATTCCGGCACTTAGCGTGGATATATTTTGGAAATACAAAAAATGTTCACATTAACTATAGCATTCTAAACTTAATTTGATCTTTGCTGTCTAGTATGACTTTTAATGGTATCAAGTACGACTTGTTAGCATTAAATCTATAGAGTGATGAAACGCATAGCCCAAGGGCGCAAGTTCAATTAAACAGAGGTGTATGACAGTATTAACTAACTGGTTTAATAAAACGGCTTGTTGACGGCCTTAACCCGTTGGTCCAGGTTCTGTAGGAATAATGTTTTAAGTTGGTGCAAGCTGACGGCCACGCATCTCTATATTATATGGAATATATTTATTAAACAGGGAATCCGTATTAGGCAAGCCTGAATTGGACGAGGTCGAACTTGAGACCTTCAATAATAAGTCCCAAGCTCAAACTATTGGACCACTGCGAAGGTATAAATTTATTAAAAGATGTCCCCGCGTATTACTACTTGTGTCACGGTTAAACGTTTGTTCGGCCACCAAAATGAGCACTACTAATATGAATCTTTTACATAAATATTCGATATTAATCCAAATATTTATACTCAGGTGTTAAAAAAACAATCGGCAAATAAATTAATGAATGTTACAGGAAATTTAAAGTCTGAGAACAAGTACGTTTCCTTTCTTGTGTTTGTTAAGGGATAAGTAAAAAAAACTATTTTTCCATACGGTAAGTAACAATGAATGAAGAGAGTAAACTTTATTTAATTTACTCTACAGTATTTTTACTCCCCTTCGGTCCCTATTTAATTACGCTTAAGTGAATAAGTGAATCGATTTAAAATCTATGGTATTACTTTTCACTAACTTATTCAATCGATTTGAAAGAGATTATCTAATAGTAAGGAAAAAGTATTAAATTGAAATACCGAATATATTCGACCTTTTGCACATAATTTTTTCTAAATGAGAGTGCAAACCCAACTATGCACTACAAATCAGGTAGGATGTTATATGCCAATTATAAACATGCTAGTCTTTGTAATTATCTGCAGGCACTCAAGTTTGCTTCAATTCATCGTAATCTACTTGACCGTTAAGATTCTTCTAATTTCCTACTACGAGCTACCTATTAAAGAAAAAGCAGATAATGGCGTAGGTAGGGAAGAGAGTTCAAAGAATTAAAAAAAACGTTATTTGCTGTGGTTTCTCGTGGAGCTTCGTCTGATGATAAAATTATATTATAATACTGTAACTATTTTTTGTTTTATTGATGCTATTACAAAATCTATATGTTAGATAATTTTTGTAAACTCATTAAATTTTATCCATTTTTTTCGTATAAAAAAAGAAATATATTGTTTCATTCATTAATTTAATTTTTACCTACTATAATATAAGTGACCGATTTTTCCTGCAATACCCACACGAACCAATCATTGAATTTAATGTTAAACTATGGGAAATTTAAAGTGTTTTGTTTAATGTGACAAAAAGTTTTAAGGAATTTACTGCTATATGCATAAAGTTACTAAGGTTTAAGTTACTGTAATGTCACAATTCAAATATTTTTTGACTTTACTGTCACGAACATTAATCAGTTTATAGTCCATATACGAAATAAATCTGATGTTTCGATTTAAATATTAATTTTCAAAAATGCATACATATGATATTAATTTGGGGATGATATTAATCGTCTAATTAAGTAAACTCACTTACTCTACAATTGCAATCTAATCGTCTAATAGATATTTCGTTCAGGAGGCAGGACCCCATCGTTGGAGAATTACATTGATCTAAATGTGCAAATTTTTCAATTTATTTGTATATAGGTCTATAAGAATTCAACCCTCTTGTCGCAAGTAAAGGTTTTGTCCAGATAATAGTACAGGTATTGTAAGAATTTCTTGAATCTAAACGGAGTAATTCTAAAGTCGCTACTGATATGCGTCTACGTTTAACACAAATACCATCAACCCCGGTAATGAGACAAGGCTATCCACCAGCCAGTTCTCACGACTTTGTTCAACGATTCGGTTTTTTTGATTCAAAATTCCTTTTGGCGCCGTGTTCTGCCCCTCCCGACGAATGCGATGGGGTTTGGGTAAGAATATCAATATAACATTCAGTTTATTGATAGGACTTCTCCATCTTTATGTAGAAGCATTCGTTTACTTGTTTTGATAAAACAATTTTTACAACGAGCACTCATGCCATTGTCTCAATAGAGAATGAATTGAAAGTGACTTTAACGCTTCATCATCCTTCTGCACCCACAAATCTCAGGGAATTATCAGATTTTTTTTTACTTTTATGCCTCAAATTATAATTCAGCTTTTCAATTGTTCTTAATTCCTTTTTTCATACCTATATGCTCAAATACTTTCTCATTAGTCCTAATCATTCTACTATTGGCAGCCAGAAAAAAGTAAATGGTGGGGTAAAAGTAGTATGTACTCCCTCTGTCCGACTTTATATGTCCTAGTTTGATTTGTCACGAATTTTAAAAAAGAAAAAAAGGTTTTTAAAATTTGTCTATTAGATAAGTATATGTTTTGTGCAATTGTAAATCATTTCATCAAGGATAAAAAAGAAAGTAAATCATATAAAATGAGACAGAAGAACAGAGGGAGTAATTGTAATAGTACACTTTGCTATTGACATAAAACATTTCAAAAAATAATAAATCAAGAACATAGCCTAGGTAATGATCTAGCATTATTATGGCTAGATATTCTTGATTTCAACATCTTTGCCATTTGATTTTGCATTTTCCTACAAGCTTTTTCCAATTCTAGTACTCTCCATTGCATGCCTTGTAAATGTTCTTTGAGCTTCTCATTCTCTGTTGAAAGATCTAGCTTTCCCGCGTATAGCACGATTTGTTGATCTTCATGTCCTGGACTTCCTGTTTCCAACAAACTACAGGGCGAATCGAGGTATGGACTGGCTTGATTGGTTTCTTGAAGTAAGCTTTTGAGCTTTACTTGCTGACTTATGAGAGCTTGTCCAGCAGATTTTGAAGGGAACTTTTTGTTACGAGCAAGGTGGCTACAAGCCTCCGATGATAGCTTCTCGTAGCTTAGTCCACTACATACGTTCATCTTTTCCTCTTCGGACAACCCTGAATGAACCTGCAATTTGTCATCGATGATCAACGTTTGACCAATCAGCTAGATATCGAAACAATGCCTAAGTAATTTGCCATAATCTTGAACATGAAGTAATGGATTTATGTGTTTGTATCAGTCTAAATAAGCATCAAGATGCAAAGAAACGAAAAAAAGGCATACCTCGAGATACATAACCGTGGCATGGTATATGGCATCATATGAGTCCCTAGCAGACTCGGGGAGCGACCTGATCAGGGCAAGGAACTTGGAAGGTTTTAGGCATGGATCAGGAGCTACTTCTGCTATGTACGAAGTCTATCAGCTACAACTTTCCTCAATCGAGTTAAAACGTAACCAACATCCCCTTTGCTGATGAACTGATTGCAAAATACCTAAGAACTAAATTTACATCATAGAAATAACTCATCCCACCAGGTGACGGAGCAGGAGGTTTAGCCAAAGTCCTCTTGATCCAACTGTGACGGCCGATCATGCTCTCTACTTGTTCCGGGAGAACTTTCTTATCTTTAGATTTAGGTAACCGACCATTCAACAAGGTTTGAAGGAAATGCAGGCTTTATCTAGCAAATGAAGCTCTCAGTAACAGTCTCCATGGTCTTGCATTCTCGTCCATCGTTTTAAGGGCCGACTTAAAAAAAATCTTGATCTTTGTAACAGAAAGAGGAACTTACTAAAAGTCCATGGTCAATGTTTTTGGATCCCATTTGCTTAACCAAAGTTCATCAAAAACGCTCGAAAAGAAGCAAGATCCTCAAACCACCAATGTTGGTACCGAAATGCACTATTCTCAAGCTCTTCTGTACTTATTCGTATCACAAAGACAACCAAAATCCAGAGCTGTCAGCAGAGGAATTACGGACACGGGCTCGTTCATTCACACGAAGACAGCAAACCCTCCAATAGAGAATCCAGGTATTTATCAATTAAAACCTGAAGATTGCCACAGGCATCAAAGTTTGACACAATCTTAGAGCATCACATCAAGAAGCTCAAACCAATCCAATACAACATCTCGAGCGATTTCTCAGTTAGTTTTCAAACAGATTTTGGTTCCCTGAATACGATTTCTTCATTTTCCATATATGAGGCAGCACAATATATGAGTTGAACATTAATAGAACTTAATCCAATCTTCCTCTTTGACTGTAACAAAATCTTGTATTAGCTCAAAACTCTCAGCTCACCAGGAATTCATGGAATATCACCTTAAAATATCGTGTCCCTCGTTTCCGATTTCCCTATCAGTTTGTTTATTCTCCCCTGATACGAACATATAACCTTCTGCACAATTTACCAACGAAACACATCAAACAACAACTAGCAATTCAACAAACCAGGATGATGCTCATAGTTATTCAGGGACCCTCTTAAGTACTCTTCAATAAGATTACAATTAAGTAATCATCATTCAATCACTTTCATATAAACTAATTACGGGCATTAATTTTAAACACCAAAAGCAAAACTTAATTGAATAATTTTAAAAAGATGAGACAAGTCGTTATACTAAAATTCATGAGGGAAAGAAAAGTCTGTGATAGACCAGCAAAGTAGGGAAAGTAGCCTAGTAAAAATGAGTTGATCTGAGAGCACCTTTTTGGGCACCTCTAGAAAAGATGTGAAAGAATCAAAATTTGGGCCAAGAACTTGAAACCCTCATAATAATTATGGGAAAAAGACATAATTTTTTCACTGAAACTCGTCCAAAAAGTCATTAAACACATTAAAACTATTATAGTGATTTATTACCCACCTTCTTATACGTGATTCAGACAATTTCACATGCGTCCAATACTAAATGAGTTGGAAACATACAAACAAAAAAAAAACGTGGCGGGATGTTTTACAAATCATATAGTACTTACAAACTTAGCCCCACACATGACAATGTAGGGTACAAAATTTAATGTTGTGTAAAAAAAATAAGTAGCAAAGTTAAGACCAATATGTAGAGAGAGTTGAAAGACAAAAAGGAAACATCTATAACAATATCATCAAACTTCACAATAGCACAAAATTGAGCCAGAAACAAACTCAAACTAAATAAACTTACACGCATTCTAATATTGCTCACATCTTCAAAATATCTACAAAAGGTAGTGTCCTTTTCGAGGATCCATCATAAGGTATTTACAACTTTATGAAGAAGTCCGGAACAATTATTGAAAAAAAAAACCCACAATTTTGAATACAGAAATTGACACCATAGAAAAAACACCTAATTTTTGGCCTCGAACTCTTCAATCATGTCGATACGGGTGCAGATTACATTGTAACTTGTAGAGGTATGGTCCGAGTAACTATGGAAAAAAAAAATAGCAGAATTTGCCCACAGAAATGGTACCCAAACTAGAGAGGACCCAAGACATAGATTAGAACTGGAACAGAATCAACAATTTGAACAAACAGAACAACAAACAAAACAAAAGCTGAGAACAAAGTTTACCTTATCTACCATAAGACGTGTTTTCCCATTGACATCCCTGAGATCACAAGAAACTCCATTAGATCAAATTAGAGTCCCTTTTTAGGATTAGTTGAATACAAAACTAATGTTGGAAAATACCACATAATTTGAAGACACCAAAACAACGAGTTATCTGACTAAGCATAAAGACAAATGAAAAAAAGATGTATTCTTGATAATTTACAAACTGAGATAATAATAAAAAACTCAATAGATACAAGAGTATGGGTGAACAAGAAGGGGTGTCTCAAGGACAAGTTAATACCAATACACCATAATAAAAGGGGCAAAAAATTTATATAACTTTTCATCACTGTGAAGATAAAGAGAAAAATGGTTCTAGCAAGACAAATAGTTGTTGACTGCCCACTATCTGTATCTGACATTCCTATAAAAATATACGAGTCAATTTCAGATAAGCATATGCTAATCAATAGCCCCCACACGGTCAACGTAATTATATCTCAATTAATTTTTATGCCATTTTCAATATTAATCAATATTCGTGATGTGGTAAAAGTGATGAAGTTTTTATTTTATTTTATTTATTTTAGAACTTTTAATTTTAGCACTTAAAGTTATTGATAACAGAACGTTTTTTACGAATGGGATCATATAGAATACGAATTTGCGATAGTCAACTCATAAACACCAAATTGAAACCAAAACAATGTACTTCCATGAGCATCCACTCACCACACATCCTTATGTATACCTTATAATAACCATTAAGATAAAGTATTATTTGAAAATTATTTTCTTTTTGTATCAAACAAATATTGTTTTACCGACAAGTATAATCGACTTTAAAATTTAAGACAATGCCTAGTACATATTTTCCAAACTATGTTTTTAATTTAAAGATTTTTTTCTCTTAGTTAGTGCCTCAACTCTCAAATAACATCTTTATTTATAATAGTTTCAATTTAAGTAAATGATTCCTTACATTTAAATAGACTAAAAAAGGGTATTTATTTATTCCTTTCAATTTACTTTTAATTTGACATAAAGTTTTCGAAAAAAGAAAATATTTTCTGAATTTTATAATTTAAAAAAATTATATAAAATATATAATATATCGTTTTAATCGTATAATTTTTATGACTATTCTATATAGAAGTTAATTACAAAAAATTAATTCAAAACAAATAAATAAAATAATC
This sequence comes from Solanum habrochaites, assembly GCA_027704765.1. Classification (NCBI taxonomy): domain Eukaryota; kingdom Viridiplantae; phylum Streptophyta; class Magnoliopsida; order Solanales; family Solanaceae; genus Solanum; species Solanum habrochaites. The sequence continues at coordinate 59,304 of JAKWJA010000601.1, forward strand.
AACAACATTTTATTTTAACAAGAGAAAGTAACGATACAATCGGTAAACAACCATCGAAACAAGGTGCAGTTCCGTCCGGATCATCACTCTATTAATTACTTTCTCTCTGCCGTATAACATATTTTGCGCTGTTGTGATTTTATTTAAAAATATCTTTAAAATACATATTGCCATGCAAAGCACCTTTTCTTGATATTTTTAATGTTTTTTGTTGTCTGTGACATTATCTTTTGCATATTTTCAGTTTTGAGCATGAATCAAATCTTTTGCTTTTTCTTTGTTTGTGGAAAAGAACAATTTATGTTTTTCATATCAACAACACTGCAATATTTCTCTGTGAAAAAATAAGTAAAAATAGTAGTAATTTTTCAAAAATTATACATAAAAGGAATTTTAATTATATATACTAGAGTATTCATATCTGTTTTTTGTTTGAAGCGTGTCTAAAATACCTTTCTGACTTTTTCATTTTAGATTTAGAAAAAAGAGTAAAAATTGAAAAATTTCAATGTTTATTTTTTTTTCATGTTTTGTTTGTCAGTTGTTATAAAATATTCTATAAAAAAGATTTTAAAAATGACAAAAAATAATTTTTTCTATAGAAGTAAAAGGAAACCAAAATTTTATATGTCTCCTTAATTATGTACTATCCTTCACCGACAAGATCAAATACTTTTACAATGGTAATTTTTTCTTACATATTAAATAAATAAAAAACTAATAACTCAACTTATTTTATATATGCAAGTTTTGGACCAAGGAAATAACATCTGTTGAGTATTATCATTTTTATTGTGTAACCATCTCTTTTCAAGAATAAAAGGTAGTAAAAAGTTTTAATGATTGCAAACTTTATGTTGGTAAAATGATTTTCAACGATGATTAGTTCAAAAAATTATTTGAAATCTTTATCACTTTCTTTTGCTTTTTGATTTAACTTTCCTCAGTAGCCAGTACACATTTATGCTTTTTTGGTATTTAGACTGCCAAGTTATAGCTTAAGGGAAATTCAATTTGTGTATTACCTTCCACCATCCCATGCATGTTGTTCAAGTTTTTGAATATGCAATAGGTCGAACTTTGTACCTAAATTTTTACCAAAGCATACCAATATTTAATATTCCTCTAATTAAATATCCACTACTAAACAATTAATTGTGGACTATAGGGACAGTATTCGCACATTTAAAAGATTAATTTTAAAATTTGGACATTTTTACTTCAACTCAAATAAAGTAGTTTTCCGCGTTAGAAAAAACCCTATACACAAATGCAATTTTTTGTTTTATTGTCACTGTAGTCAGCGATCACTTGTACGCACAGACAGCATGTGTTAGGGGATACTACTGAGAAAAGTTGTGGATTCCACCACACGATACTTAAACGTATATAAAATTTGACAAATAACACATCGTTCTATGTGACAGATCTGAATCCGTTCGAATGTAATCTCTAGGAGAAGTTTCACGTAGATCTAATGCATTGTGTCTATTTGAGGTCAATTTTTTTTTAAAACAAATTTAATCTATACTTTGTACACTAAAAATTGGAGCAAAACATATATAATATCAATTCATCATGAGATCACGTTAAGACCACGTCTATGTATTATGTCGTCCTACTAATTCCTTATTGTAATTTTACTAACTATAACGACTTCACAAATTCCTTAGAAAACTTTAAACATGTAATTTTTTCTAAATCACCTCATAAAATATGAGCAAGTGAAGTCTAATTTTGACTATTACTATTTTAACATTTACTTTAATTATATATATTTTTTTTTTTAAAATAACCTTTGTATCATATAGGTGAGCTACATAGCTATTTAATATTTTTTTTTAAAAAAATACCTTTGTATAGATATGTGATATGATATGCCAGGAGACCAACTTGAATGTTGAATTCTAACAACAGGCGAAGATTATTAAACTTCATTAATCATTAATACGAATTCCAAATAATGTTGGTTATGCTGTGTTTTTCAATTAAATTAATCAAATATGTCATTTTCAGTATCTTTCTTTTTCGGAAACTGTGTTGCTAGACTTTGCTCATAAAAATATATTTCGTTAGAATTAATTAATTAGATTCAAGTGTTTTGTCCATTTTAGTAGAAGATATTAAGGCTCTTATGAAAAATGCAGCCGGAGAATGTTTAACGAATTTAGGTTTTTTAAAATTTTTTATTTTGTTGGAAATATAAAAACTTGCTTGTTTTGAAAGAATTTCATATATTATAATTAAGTATAACCCGGACTTTCAATATAGTTTTTTTAGTTCGTAAACAATCACTTAATTCTAAATAAGGAATATAAAAAACTATTGATATTGAAACCTACATAGAAGAAATAAAATTTAAAATATGAAACTTTCGTTCGTCGTCACCGGGAAATTTGACAGGTTAAATATGGGGTCTTGTTTGGTCGAACTATACATAACTCCCCGCACTATGATGTGCTAATAACTTTCAGATATGGACTATAGTAAAAAGTTTATTACTTACGTTTCAATCTTAGTTGACGTATGTTAATTTTATATATGTTAAATTTTTTAATTAGAATAAATTTTATAAAATCTAATCTTATTAAAGACTACATTGAAAATTTTATATTTGATCACTATTATTTTATATGTATATTTGTATATTTATATATTATAATCGATTAATACATAAACATGTATTTTAAATATAAAGAGTATTACTTTTTTTATCTTTGATTAGCAAATGTAGTTACGTTAACTCCACAGATTAATGTTACCTGGCCTACTATAAACACAAACTACTCTGGTGTTTTCTCTCTCTCCATTTCATTTAGTTGTGGTGTTTTTTCTAGAATCACACCTAAGAATTTTTGATTAAATTTTATGATGTATTATTTTTTTTATCTATTAGATAAAAAGAAAAATTTAAAATTTTGATTAAGCTACCTTTACCACATGGATCATTAAGTACCATAGAAGTAGATTTTATTTTGTAACCTCTATTTGTTACTTATATTCTTTCTTATCTAATAATATTTTCCCCTATTGATTTTATATATTTTGAAGAAATTAATAAATAAAAGATTAATTTACTATATCCGCTTTAATCTGAGTCTCGAGCCTAAGGTGTAAAAACCTTGACAAAAATTCAAAAAGGGATAACAAAAAAAACTTTAAACCAAAACTAAAAACGTTGTGATAGTAGCGATTTTAGATGGTGCCGTTAGGTAAATCGCTACATTAGCAGTGATTTGTAAAATTATTTTTTTAAATTTTTTTAACAAATCCGTCGCTGGCCAAGACAGTATTTTGTAAATTTGAGAATTTTTTAAATTGTAAAAAATCTCTGCCTACCGCATTGATTTATACTTTCTAACAAAACAAAAATTATTTTTATTTTTTTGAAGTAATTCACTGCACAAGACCGTGAATTTATAATTTTTTAAAAAAATCAGGTACAAATCGCTTTTCACGATTTGTTAACAAAAAAATTAATTTTTTTTTAACAAATTGCTGCTATTCCAACGATGTTCCTTACACCACTCACGCTAAACGCTAACATTAACAAGTGATTTTACAGTTTTGAGTAAAAAAATTCATATCGCCCTTTTGAAATTTTTTATCATATTTTTTACCTTTGCGTGGCACTCCTTTAATATAATCAAACGACTATTTTGAAGATATAATAAAAAAAATTTAATTAACCTAATAACTTAAAACTAGCATAAAATTATTCATTAATTTCATAAAATATATAAATATTCTAGACTCTCAAAATAATATCGAAAAGCCAACTATTATTGTATATAATCTGGCCATATAGGGCTATTAATCTTGGACCAAAGGGCCATTATGACTTTTCTCATTGCAATATTTTCCATTAAAGTTGTGATCCCATCACTATACATGACCGTACCCAAGAAAGAATTACGAGACAATCATATCACCCTTAAAAATTACTCGTGCCGTATCAAGTCGAGTTTAATTAAAATGTTTTATATATTTTCCATATGAAATAATAATTATATATAAAGAAAGACTTTAGATTCTGTTTTATATTATGGGATATCAAATTTACTATCTCTAATCTACGTTGGCCAACTTTCTTAATTTATTTATTATAATAAAGTTTGTCGGTTGGCTTCAATATATATTTCGTCCACCCTACTAATATGCTATTTCAGTCTACCTAGTCACTGCTTTCATGCATCACATCTTATATATCTATATAATATAGAAAAAAAATAAAAATTATTTGATACTTATATTAAAAATAGAGTGAATTTAAATACGAGCTATATTGAATACATTGTATCGTGGACTTGTTCGCTAACTAGTACATTGTAACACTAAATAAATTATTGCGACTTAGTCAATATCCTTGCCAGATCTATTAGTATTCTTCTTTTATGTACGTATAACTAAGAATTTAAAGATTCTTCGGTATCAATTAGTAATTTATTGGTTATATAACGATTCCTTTTCATTCATAGAGTTTTTATTTGAAAAATAAGAGATTTGACAAAGATTGTTAACGGATATGGTTATCTATGAATTTTAAAAAAATAAATAATTTTAATTTTAGTAATATTTTCTTGTTTACTAATAACATACTTATAAATGTTTTATCTTGGAATTAAACCGCAATGGGTTGGTATTCTGCACCCAATTTGTTTTTGTAAGGAGGCGTTTGTTAAAAAAAGTACCCTTATCCCTGTTAAAACAGCACCAAACAGGACTCACGTGAAGTAACTTTTGCCTTCGGTTTTTGGATGGTGAAGGGAGTCTTTTTTCAGATATTTGATATACGTATTTGAAGTTTGATTAATTTTGATTTGTATTGAGAAATTTTATATGTATCAGATAAAATACTCTGATAAAGAGGGGCTTATCTCAATGACCAATCCACTAATAGATCGATAATCTTCTCAAGTTCATAATTTTATTTTCTTAATGTCATTTACTTTTTAAAAGATCTTTTATGTTTCCCCCATAAAAACATCTTAACTGACTTCTCTTCTTTTAAATTATAAAATCATAAAAGCCTTCCGTTCATTATAACAATTATTTTGATTTTTGATTAGGTTATGTTGATATTAAATACAAAATCTTATAAAGAGAATCGATTGAGAAATTATACAAGCAATGAGTTATTCTCTCTCTCTCCGCTTTATTTGGCATAAAATCATCAATAAATTTCCTTGTTACTTATCATATATCAATTATGCTAAAGAAAAAATCTGAATCAATATATTTATAATACAATGTTGTTTTAGATGTAAAGAGAAAATCCACGCAAACATTATGGCAAGTTTATTCAGTTCTGCTAAATTATGAGGCGACGATCTTTTTTCCAATTAAAACAAATAACATCAAACTTACGGTAATTATATACATGAATATTTCTCACTAACCCACACCCAAACATGCCATAGGCCTATTGGTAAATGAATACATATTATAGACCCAATAAACAATAATTTTTTTATACTTAGTACACTATAGATAGCTTATTCGTAAATATTATGGGAGGAAAATATGTTAACTTTAAGCTAAATTTTTAAAAAACATTATTGAGTGAACTACACTTCTAAGTAACTAATTTTGTTTCTTGAAAGACAAATAATTTTAAATTTTTTGTGTTTAATTGATCAAATTAGAAAAAATAATTTTTTGAAAGTAAGAAGAACAATTTCATAAATAACGTTATAACTAACTTAATAGTTTCTTTTGATACGCTACTAGAAATATAATTTTTTCATTTATATTTAATTTCCAACTCACACACATAAAAGTACTCATTTTTTCTAAAAATATTTTTCGTTCGCGATAAACCACAGCATAATTTTTATTAGATTACAGCTAACCTTAGTTCATGTATCAGGACCTTTCAATCGAATTAAAGGTGGACAAATACAAAAGTGAATTTTAACTAAAGGGTCCCAAGAACATATAGTCCCTAGCTTCAATTGTAATCTCATATTAAATCCAGCCATTGTTTATATGGCCAAATCCAATTTAAGTGACACAACCTATATAATATATAAATATATATAGATAAAAAGATACCACAAAAAGAGATTTTTTTTTCCTGTTTGTAGAGAAATAATATAAGTAGATACCCACAATGTATTGGAAAAATTTAAAAGCATAATCTATGACAATCTATTTATTGAATCAAAAGACTTAAATGATTACAAAATCAAAAAATAAATACAAAGTTACAAAATTAGGGGAAAATACGAATAATATTTTTTTAATTCACTTCAGGATCCGAGTTATATAGAGCTTTAAACAAAAGTTTGAAATTTCGCTATGCCTATCCAGATTAGCGCTCCCAACAAGGTAATTTTCATATCTAAGGCTCAATCAGAAATCAGTCCGCCGCATCACAACTCATATTTGTCACGAATAAAGAAATTAGTCATTCCTCTTTTTAAGAATATCCAAACATACAATCTATCGAGATTATTCTTCGGTTCCTTTTTTCACGTAGAAATCATTTTCTAAAAATTTAATAAGAACCTGTATTTATAGTGTTTTATGGTTCGATCAAAAATCTATTATTAAAAAATATCTAATGCGACATAGTTTGATAATTTAAATATTTATCGATATATTTGCGAAGACATCTGGTGGATCACATAAATATCAGCATATCTAGGCGGGGCGGGTATACTTGCAACGTAGTGACTTACGTTAGTTCGAATAAATAATGGAAGCTTCCGTTTAAGTTCTTCCAATTTGAATTGATTATAAATTTAATACTATTTAATAACAGCTAATTATGGTTATTTGTGTTGCAAATTATTTCAGAAATAAATAGAGAAAAAAATATAAAATAGTTTTACTATCATAATATTATATATATATATAATTATATCAGACTATTAAAATATTTACATTCTTATTACTAAATAAAAATTTCCTTAAGTGTCTTGCACTTAGTTCAATGTATTTTTGGCTATCACATATAAAAAAAAAAAAGAGAGACGAGCGAAATTGTATAAATTTCATCGTACATGTGAATATAGTATACTATATATATGATCATTGAATACCTGGCATCTCTATGTAATCTTGAATGTTTGTGCAAGTCTCTTGGATCCTAAAGAAGATCTGTAATTTACGTTAACAATAAAATAATATCTAACTATTAACTTTTAAATTGATAAAATTTCATAAATTCACTAAAATAAATTGGTGATTTTTCACACCACTCCTCTTTCCAAGCTTCATACTTAAATTTGCGCGTCTCTCAGAATGGCTTTTATTTATTTTATAGTCCAATCGACCAAACGTTGTAATTTGCATTTAAAGTGTAGTTGATGTCATTTGCCGTCAAAGAAATCATGTGGCCATTCAATAATCGCAATGAATCTTAAATGCAGTATTTTTATTTAACAATCATTGTTTATACAACACTATTTTATTCTAATAATTACTATATATCTTTTTTAGAGGCTGTCTATATTGTTATGTTATAGTTTAGAATGGTATTTTATTATACATAAGATAATAAATATTTACAATATTTAAAAAATGCAATTAATTGAACTCACTAAAGTTCTTTAACAACGTCCAACAACATCTTACATCAAACAAATTTATGATATTGTGGTTTTTTAATTTTATTTCTGTGGTTTTTGAATCATACTCCTCAACATCATACCTTAAAAAAAATAAACATTGAATTATTTCTGACACAGCGGAATACAAATAATTTTCGTTCAGCAGAAGTTTAATCTTTATACTGTAACCATACCACAATTTATGCAAACTTAATTCTATAAAAATTATGTCCAACGAGGATACAAGTTTTATTTAAAAAACGCTACAATTATGTAGGATAATTTATATTTAATACCGATTAATACGAGCGAGATAATTTTAAAATTATATTGCAGTGATTTAGAAATACTATAAAAATTATAGCTGATAACTTCATTCTGCTGAACTATATTCGACCAAAACAAAATTCTATAAAACTCATGCCTAAAAACGAAATTAGGTCATAAATATGAATACCTTTTGGATAATTTTTTTTATTATGACAGCAAGAGAAAAATTAAAAGTCACTGGCAAAATAATCACCACCCCAAATTCAGGCAAAAACTTCAATAAATAAAGTCAAAATTAGACTAGCTATAGAATTACAGGTTATAGAGTTCTTAAAGTTCAACTAGCTTATAAATTATGTTATTTACTAAAAATAACTATAGTTTATGTTTATATCTAGCTGTATTTCTTTAAAAAAAGTATTTAATGATGATACATTTATACTATAAATGCACTAAATAAGATATTTTTAGAGTATGTTAAACTAACTAAAATTATTCCTCAAAATTTGGTCATTGAAATAGGTAGTCAAAGTTGACAATCTAATATTTTTATTTACAAATTCAAAATATTTAACTGAAGACAAAAAAAAATTTAAAAACGAGAACACTCGTCAAATTTAAAAAAATATATCTCAATATTAAATTATACATAGAAACAATTAGCGTACCAAAATCAACTCAGTCTTTTATTATATTGTATTTTAATATACGTTCTTGAATAAACACACATGAAAATAATAATATATAGTTTAAATAGAGTTTTATTTCTATTGTAATTTGAAAAGCTATATGTGAATATAGAGTGAATTTAAATTCATACTAGGGGTGTTCAAAAACCCCGAAAAAAAACAATTTCGATCAATAAAATCGAATCGATAAAATGTTATTGGAGTGTATTGTTATTTCTTTCTTGGGGTCTTGGGTTCTTTTCCCTGAGGTTTTTTTTTTTTGTTCGCCCCCCTCCATTCTGGGGTCTCTGGGTCCTGTTTCGTTTTTTTCTCTTGGGTTCTTGGTACCCTCTCTCCCCCCCCCTCCCCGCTCGTTTCTTTCCTCCTTTCCCCTTCCTCCCTTTCCTATCCCTCCTTTTCACTCCTCCCTCGCTTCCCTCTTCGTTTTTCCGGCTCGTGCTTTTGTTTTGTTCTGCCTTGTGTTGCGCCACCATTTGTTTGCTTCTCCCTTGTGTCTCCCGCCCCTGTTCCCGCTTTCTCTTTTGCCTCTTTTCTTTTCGTTGTATTCTAGTTCGTAATTGTAGGAGATATAGCTTTTGGGCAAGTTTGTGAATGTTTCGTAATTTGATCAACTTTTCAAAGTTTTTCTATTATGTTTATGGAGGTATATTGGTACATGTAATTATAACATACGTACCTATTAATATATTATTTGATCGACATTTTTCTTATGGGGGGGGTTAAACGAACCGATAACAACATCAAAAAATCGTAAAACCGATAAAAAATTTCTTATTGGTTCATTCTTATCAAAACCGATAACCGGAACCGATTATAAAGTAAAAAACCGAACCGAACCCTGACCGTGCACACCCCTATTCATAACATCGCAAATCGAGACTGTTAATTCATACGGTATTGATCATTATATTTGAACTATAAATATAGATACACACAATTATATACTAATTAATGTTTGCTATCATCTATAACGCTATTTTAGTACTTAACATTGAATAGAAATACAAGCGCATATATAAGACATATATATATGTATTATATATATTATAGTATATATTGCGAATACAAAATACAATAGGAATGTATTCAGACAAAACCAAGTGTTTTTTGATTTCAAAATACTATATTGAATACAAATACAGAGCAAAAGAGGATACGTTTGTGTGGTTCCTGCCTTAGAGTATACCCTTGCTAGCCTCTTCGTGGTTTGTCATGAGAAGTAAGAACGTTTTTGGGAGTTCCGTTTGGTTAATTTCTAATGGAAATCTTAGAATTAGATTGAATGACATACACATACAAAAAATTTTATCTCAAACCAAGTTCAATGTAATGGAGAACAGTCTTTAACCGAAACCCATGAAAAATAGAGAAACATATAGATCTAAACAAGTATAATCTTCATAAAAATAAAAGAGAAATACAGTTAGAATATAATTAATAAAGATACTCACAAAAAAATTCCTACAATCATGCAAAAGGATAGGTGAATCGGAATGAATTGATTTTTTTCTTTGTTGATGATTTATAATATTTGAAAGAGAAATCTTTGAAAAGGATAAACATGTAAACCCAACACCGTAACACATGCCTTACATAATTGATTAGGCCATGTCCAAAT